>VJXU01000425.1:0-70471 GCA_008694245.1 Ganoderma sp. BRIUMSc
GAGGCTTGGGCGGCGGCGGCCGAGGAGGGGGCGTGGGCCCGGGGGACGGAGGAAGTTGTGCGCGGGGGTCTTGGGGGAGAGCGGCGGGAGGGGGGAGGAGAGCGGAGAGGGAGGAGAGACGTCGCCAGCGACGTGGACGATGACAGTGCAGGGGGGAGTAGAAGACATGGTGAATTAGCAGCAGAGAGGATGGGAAATAGGTAGTAGAGAGTATGGGGAATAAGTAGCAGAGAGTATGGAGAGTGATGGATGGCTGACGTCCTTGCGAGGTCTTGAGGGATCCCTATCGAAATCGAGACCAGAGATTCACGAAGAGGCTGACATCCGAGCCGACACATCCGAGAGCTTGGCGGTCCACACGGCGATAGGGGGCCCGAGAGCACATTCAGGATGTGACGTAGATGGTTTGGAATGTCTGTCAATTTAATATGAAGATGTATCGTATTGCTACACAAGTGCGACCACGACGAGAACTGCCAAGAAATACAGATATCAGTCCATATGTCCACGAATCCGAACTCACTGCGCCTTCTTCTTGTCCAAGGCAACGTCCTGCCCGTACACGACCTTGTCGACCTCCTCCTTCTTGCCGAGCACCGTGAGGTAAAGCCCCCAGACCGGTGTGAGGAATGGCACGAACATCGAAACGCGCTGCTGGTAAGCCTTGTATTCGGGGTACTTGGCCGCGGTGATACTCTCTGTGAATATTGTCGAAGAAAAGAAGAGCGAGCAGATGACCAGCCCAGGGATGATGGGTAAGAGAGACTCGAGGGGCGTTCCAGCGCCAAGAGAGAGCTCGTAGCCAGGGTACTCGGGTGCCGCCAAGGGGAAGAGATTGATTAGGACCTAATTCATGAAATAGTGGGTCAAAATGGGGGAGAACTGCGCTCGTGGTGGTGCGGACATACCCAGAACGTTTGTTCACAGAAAAAGTTCGGGTGCCGTGACCAGGCCCACAGTCCGCGAGTAATGAAGCCACGCTTCAGGTCGGTCTTCGTCCATGCGATACGGGCACCTGGCCACTCGTCCTTCTTTCCGGTGTACTTGAGCGTCTGGAACGCATATTGCTGGTTGTCTGCGACGAATTCCATGGCGACGTCAAGCAGGGCTAGGCCGGCAAGGATGTAATCGGAAGTGCCGAGCCCAGCGGGCTGCTGCATGGCCGCGATTTGCACAGGGACGGCGATGACGAAGAGGATGACGTTCTGCATGAAGGCGATGAAAACAAGGTTGAACACCTGGAAGAGCCATGGAGGCATCTTGCTGCGGAGGATCTCCCAACGGTAGTCTTCGTCCTTCCTACGCGCTCGACGCGTCAGCATTTCATCCGACCAAACAATTGACATCTTTCGTGTGACGCCATACCCGAACCGTCGCGCTCATTAGACGGAGGATGTACTCACAAGTTGAACAAGCCGCGTCTCCAGGTGTTGAATGTAAGGCTGCGGTTTGGAGTTCAGAGCTCAAAATTTTGTCGCAAAGATCATAAACATACCGGCACATCCATGTGAACTAGCAAGAAGATGAGCTGGGAGACTCGGAAGAGCAAACAACTGGAGACTTACGATGAGGCCAAACATCAGCAGTGCGCGGGGACTATAGTTGGCGATGACATCGGGATGTGCGGTCTCTGGCACGAATGGGTAGAGTGGGAGGGGAGACTTGCTCGGCCAGAGGGGCAACAACGCGTAGTAGGCAGCGTAGATGGTGGGGAGAAAGGTCCACACCCTGTCGACCTGGGAAACGTTGCCGGTGGCGGCACCGAGGACGAAGGCGATGAGGGAATTATAGAAGCAGAACTTGACGGGCCATTGGAAGGAGGGCGAAACACCCTTGTATACCCTGGTGAGGGTGTCTGCTACAGACGACATTGTCTGGTCAAGGTTGTAGTGGGCGCGAGGGCGGGGACTCAGAACCTAGCGTGTAAGACAAGGATACCCACGAGGCCCGGACTTTATAATGGCGAAGATGTGCAGAGACAAGGGAATATATGAAGGTCGTCCTAGCGTGAGCTGGCCATGCGCAAGTAAGAGGAAGGCGGGAAGCGGATGGGTTGGCGACGTTCACGCGGAGCCTGACGTCGTCTGGGGTAGTGACCGCATTGCCGCCCATTCCCGCGCGCTAGTTGGCACTCTTTGGCGCGCTTTGGGAGCGCCCGGCGGTTGGGACGCAGGAGCGGGGCTCTTTCGCCATCTCTCCCTCCTCTGGAACTACCGCGGTCATTCCTCCCGTTTGTCTACCCAATCTCCCTCAGATTCCCTAGTATAACTATGCCCGGCAGTAGGTAGTCACTATATTTCAATATTTCTAGATGCTGTCCGTTTCTGAAGCACACAGAACATCGCAGATGTGGGGCATGCTGCAAGAGGCTGGAATTAGAGGATGAAGGACGCGAACAGATTCAACGTTTCTTGCGGAATGCAGTACCCTCGCCATCAAAGCAGTCTCGAAGAAGGCCTTCTTTGGAGGGGACCGTGGTGATGAAACCCGCGGGGATTAAATGGCAACTCTAGATCTATCAGGTGCTGTATCCTGTGTATTCAATGTGCTTGTGCATGCTCAAACTGGCAATCGAACAAATATATCCCGAAAGATATTCAAGAGTCTCCCACAATGTTGGTTTGCGGAACGGGCTCATGATCTCGAAAGCGAGACGAATGACACGCTGTCTGTCTCAGCAAATCAGCGACTAGAATGGACTGGACTGGACTTTCGATGGGTCAGCTAGTACCCAGGTAGCATCCTCTCAGGAAGCATCCTCCCAACTTCGTAGGTGTTTGAGAAAAGGCGCTTCCCCAATGTCAGTTTCAACCTCGTGCCAGGCAGTGCGCAAAGTCTCAAAGACCAAGTTGTCATATGCTCACCTTGCTTCTTTCCCCCGGCATCTTGCACTGGGGGCATCTGACCTGTTGATGACGTTAACGGCCCACCACTTCTATGTATTTAAACTTCAGCTTCGCCTCCATCGACCCATCGACCCTCTATTCAACCTTCAGCCCTAATCCTCCGACTAGACCCGACATGCCTTCACCGCGGCTCGCCAAGTTGCTGACTCTTTTGCAGATATGCAGCGTCGTTTCGGTACAGAGTACCACCAACTCGGCCCCCAGCTTATCGTTCGAGGTCGTTTCTGGCGGAAACAACAATCACTTCCTCAGGGACAACTCGACAAGTGCGCAATTGCTACTGAGCAGTCCCAATAACACAAACGCAGCCCGAAGACTCGTTGTCGCACTCCCGGCTGGAAACACCGGCTCTCTGGTGTATTTCTTACCGTCTATGGCGGCGACCTCGTCTGCGGACTCGACCGATCCCCTCGGCGTCACCCTGGTGGATGGCTCGTTCAAGAGCGCAACTGCCGACTACTTCAACGCCGGTATTCAGGCCGACCTAGCGTTCGATGGGAACGCGACACTTGGTGTCGCCATCATAGGCGCCGTACGTGCTATGCGAGGTATGTGGCTGGTTGTTCGTCCAGAGTTGGTGGCGGTCTCACGAATGGCTTCAGACTACGTGGAGGGCGGTGGCACAATGCACAGCGTCTTCAACTATACCCTCGGCGAGTACAACGACACCTCCGTCCGTCTCCACCGCCAATGGATCAACACGACGTCTCCCACCTCTTCTCTCTACAAGGGAGCAGATCTCTACCTGACGGTTCCAGCGGATAGTTTGGCTCGACTTGTCGTTACCCCAGCAAACAGTGGGACGCACAATCCGCCTGCAGTCGATATCATCGTTCCATCTGCCGTCGACGCACAGGATTCACCGAGAACGTTGAGGGTGACGGTGGTGACCAACGAGACGAGCTTGACGGGATTGGATACCCAGGCGCTCTTCTTGCCCCAAAACGGGACGAAGGGCACACAAGCGTTGGAGACAGCGTTGCGGGGCTTGGCGGACGGGACGAATGTGGCTGCTCAGCAGGTCTCGTTCTTGACCTACGCGGACAAGTTCACTGCTGGTGGATGGCGCTTCCTTACGGTGTGTGCCTTGGCTCGATTGAATGACGCCATGGGCCTGACATGCGTACTACCACTACTTAGTATTTCGGACGCGATCCGCTGATTGCGCTCCGGCTGTTGATGCCGACGCTCACATCGGAGGCCATCGAGTCGGCATTAGGCGCAGTCATCGAGAGAGCAAATTCTACAGGTGCGCTTTGTCATGAAGAAACGATTGGTGAGCACCATCAATCTTCCATCTGCTATATTTACTGAACGGCGTGATAGGTGACTATGCGTCTTTTGTATGTCATTCCTTCAAGTCATGCAAAATGGTACGCCTAGCGCGATGATGTGCTTTAGGTCAACATCGGGAATGGTCACCCTGAGCTGGGCAACCAGCCATACTATGATTACAAGGCACGTCTTACCTTCATTATCGTATAATGTCGACCTAACTTCTTCTCCTAGATGATCGACACCGGTAGGTTTGCCCTAACAGCCTCCGAAGCACTGAGACTTATGCCTACACCAGATCTCTTGCTCCTCCCTGCTCTCAGCCACTACTTCCTCGAGCTACCTCAAGGCCAGAACCGTGCCGCACAGTTCTTCAACAAGATCGCCCTCCTGCAGAATGGCACATACGCGGAGATCCTGAACAGGACGGCCCAGTACAATCTCCAGCGCGCCACCCCTTTCTCCCAATCGCCCAATGTTTCGAACCTGATCGGCCTCAGGCCCGGCCAGTCCGTAGGGAACTGGCGCGACAGCAACCAAGGGCTCGGCTTTGGTTTCTACCCGTTCGACGTGAACACCGCGCTCGTCCCCGCCTCCCTGCGCGCCACCCAGCGACTCGTCGAGGCGGGCGTCCTCGACTTCGCAATGCTCAACGCCAGCGAGGTCGCCGACGTTGCGAGCGTCTGGGAGGCCCAGGCTCCGGCACTGTTCGAGGTCACTGTGAGTGGCATGGAAGCCGAGGCGCGGTTGGAGAACTTTGTCGCGGCCGCCGACCTGAGCACGGCGCTCCTGAACTCCACGTCGAACACCACGGGGGCGGACGTCTCGTTCTATGCGCTCTCGCTGAACCAGGACGGGTCCCCCGTGGAGGTGTTGAACTCTGATAGCGGCTTCAATCTGGTGTACGGCGCAAACGTGTCGCGGGTCTTCCTGCAGCACGTTGTCGACGCCCTGCAGCCGTATCCGCGAGGTGGGCTATTCTCATTCTATCCTGACACCTCTGCGGTGCTAACACATCGATTCTCGGGAAGGACTGTTGACGAACATTGGGATGGTCGTCGCCAACCCGGCCTACGATTCAGACACGACGCTGATCGGAGTTCTGGACCGCGCTGCGTATCACGGCACCGTCGTTTGGTGAAGTGCTTCTCGTTCGGTTCCGCCGCCGGCGCGACCCCCTGCTGACTTATGGTCTGCAGGTCGTTCCAGCAAGGCCTCATGGCCAGTGGTCTCGCGCGGCAGCTTGGGTTCTGCTCTCCAGACAATGTGACGACTGTCGACACCAACACGCCTCCCGCCCAAACCCCTGAGTGGTGCTCGGACGCCGCCTTCGTGCAGTCCTTACGTGACGCGCAGACGCGTCTTTGGGCATCTATCCGAGGAGCTGAAGCCGGTGCGTCAGCATATGCATGTGTGCAATCTGTGCGCATGGTCGATACTCATAGCTGCGCAGAGATCTACTCAGAGGTCTGGTCGTACTCCTTTGACAACGTGACGAACACGTTCGGGGTGGCGGACCTCGCCAGCTTTTCGGGAACGGAGTCCGATGCGATACAACTGTGGTCGTATGGCTTTCTTGGGCTGCTAGACCCGAATGGGAGTAACGGAACGTCTGTACAGGTTGGGGATGACTCAGGCGTCTAGGTCGAAGTTCGGTGTTGTGTTCGTGTGGCGCAGGCTGCAAGTTGCTCAGACCCTTGACCGCCCAATTGAATATTTTTCCACTGGCATACAATCTTTAGCTCGCCCCTGTTGCCATGTTGGATATCGCCGGCGGTGGGCCAGGAGTGCCCAGAATGGAAGTTGGTGTACTCGGTCGACCCAGAACAACCCAAACTTGGAAACTCACGGTTCATCGGCCGCGCAGCATGAGGCATCTGGCCAGGCGGCCGCGTTTTTCCTTGTGGCGTTGTTGACAGGTTTGGTGATCGGCCCAACTCCCCTTGCGCTCGGGGGGAGATAGTAATGCTTGCGCCCGAACGTGAACAACTTCCCTGCGATGACCGCTACTTACCTGCGGATGGTCCATCTACAAGTGATCGCCGCAGGTCAGGTGTGCCTAATACCTGAGTTTTCAGCGGTACTCGAGCCTGACTCCCATACAAAGCGAAGCCTTGGCCGTCATCTTGCTGCTCCTAGAGCTCTCTAGCCAGTGCGCTCCCCACCCAGAGCTCCGCAAGATGAGGTAAGTAATGAGAGTGCTTGTTGAAGACTCCATAGTTCCATGCGGTTACCATAATGGCCATTTCGATCATCGCTGTGCAGTGCCGAACCCCGGTCGGCTTATGATCAACCCTGGCCTCGCGCGAGATGGCAAACTTCATGCTCGGCGACGTCGTTTTCATGCCACGTGATATGTCGGATGCAGATATTCGCGTTCCAAAGCTTACTGTGAACATGACTCTTCATCTCCGAGGACATTATTGTAGGGTGCGAAGGACCCCGAAGGTGATTCTTTGGATTTGAGTTTGGTGGGCTGTGGCTGTGCAGGTGAGAAGTGCGACGATCAGGATCTCACATGATGTCAATATTGGTCAGCAGACGCCCCCAAAATGGCCGTCGGACGAAGGTCCGAAATGCCGACGAGGAAGATTTGTGGCCGGAAGAGGCAAGAGCTGCGGCGGTGGGAATCGGGTTTTCGGTCGGGGCTGGGCCAAAGAAGAGAGCAGACCAAAAGCCGAGCGGAGAAGTCGACGGCAACCTTTGTGTGTTATCCACGTACGCGCACACGCTGACCCATGATGCCGTTCGCATCGGCACCGCGGCCTCTTCATATACCCATGCCCCCTCCTACCGGCCACCCAGTCACGCTCCACGGCTGCTAGCTGCCTCGACTCCCCAACGAGGCTAGGTCTCAGCGATGTCACAGAAACATCCAGCCTCTTCAGCCTCATCGACGACGTCTCCCACAGTGCACGACGCACCAGGCGTGGCCAATGCGGCCAACATCGACACAGACGGTGATCCCAAGTCGCGCAAGCTGAGCGAGAAAATGTCCACCAACGCGCGTGGAGGCGACCTCGCAGACGACGGTGTCTTGGTCGTCAATTGGGAAGGCCCCGACGATCCCGAGAACCCCAAGAAGTACGTCATTTGCTGTGTCATCTTTCGCACCCGCAGATTCTGATCTTTGTGGGCGTAACCGCCCGCTGTCTTCAATTCGCAGCTGGGCCTTCTCTCGTAAATGGGCTGCGACCGTCATCGTCTCGGCCTTTACGTTCATCAGCCCCGTTTCTTCGTCCATGATGGCCCCAGCGAGTCAACAAATCGCCACAGATTTTGGTGTTACGGATTCTGCGATCATCGCGTTGTTTACTTCCGTTTTTGTGGCCGCCTATGGTGAGTATATGCGTCGTGCTTTTGGTGGCTCGAACTCACCTCCATCGCTTTGCAGCCTTTGGCCCCCTTTTTCTGGGTCCTCTGAGCGAACTATACGGTCGCTCTCGAGTCCTTCAATTAGCCAACCTATGGTACCTTGGTACGTTTTAGCCCACAAGCTCACAACGCTGCGACTTACCACATTAACCAGCCTGGAACCTGGGTTGTGGATTTGCCAAGAACGAAGGCGAGCTGATCGCCTTCCGAATCTTGGCTGGGCTTGGTGGCAGTGCAC
This sequence comes from Ganoderma sp. BRIUMSc, assembly GCA_008694245.1. NCBI lineage: Eukaryota > Fungi > Basidiomycota > Agaricomycetes > Polyporales > Polyporaceae > Ganoderma > Ganoderma sp. BRIUMSc. Next base: position 7,795 of record VJXU01000425.1, read on the forward strand.
CACTATCCGTGAGTAACTCCTTCCGGCGACTTGGCCTGACACCGCCAACCCTAGACTATCCCCGGCATTCTGACCAACTATATGCTATTCTAGATTGGTGGTGGCGTGCTTGGTGACGTTTGGAAACCAGAGCAAAGAGGGCAAGCTATCGCTGTCTACTCATTAGCTCCTCTTCTTGGTCCTGTGCTCGGGCCCACCTGCGGCGCCTGGATTGCACAAAGGTCAACGTGGCGGTGGGTCTTCTGGTCGACATCCATCGTCGATGCGATGGTCCAAGTCCTCGGAATATTTTTCTTGCAAGAAAGTGCGTTGTATCTGTTCCTCAGCCTTGCGGTTACCCTGCTTACTAGGCGTCGTCACCAAGCCTTTGCGCCCATTCTCCTGGAGCGCAAAGCGAACAAGATCCGCAAGACGATGGACTCTGAGAAGGGCAGCTTCAGGGATGTCCGTACAATCTACGACGGTGCAGACCGACATTGGCGCACCATCGTCGCTAAGGCGCTCGTCCGGCCCTTTGCTCTCTTCGTGCGCGAGCCGATCATCCAGCTTCTCGGTATCTATATGGCGTTCGTCTACGGGACCTTGTATCGTAAGTGCTTCGTGCATGCACGTGATATCGGCGCTGACTCACAATCCACCGGAAGTGTTCTTGACGACGATGCCCACTATCTTTGGGGGCATCTACCACGAACAAATAGGCATCGCTGGCCTGCACTATCTCGCGCTGGGGGTCGGCCTCACGGGAGCGTCGCAGATCAATGCAAGGTTGCTTGATAGGATATACAAGTACTTTAAGGAAAAGAACGGCGGCGAGGGCAAGCCCGAGTACCGTCTACGTGCGTGCTGCTTTCACACATTGCATTCCCCTTGTTGTTCGGACTGACTGACCCATCCCACGTGTAGCGTCGATGATTCCTGGAACGATCATGCTTCCCATTGGGCTATTCATCACTGGCTGGACGGCAAGGTCGGACATCCCGTGGATTGCACCAGACATCGGCATTGCGCTCGTCGGCGCTGGCATTATCCTGAACTTCCAAAGCATTCAGACGTATGTCATCGACGCGTTCACGCTCCACGCTGCTTCCGGTACGTCGTGGCTCCCTGGATCCCCATATATCGACGGTCTCATCTGCGTTAATCCATGTAGCTCTTGCCGCGGTAACATTCTTGCGCTCGTTGGCCGGATTTGGTTTTCCATTATTCGCACCCGCGATGTACAGCGCGCTCGGCTACGGCAAGGGGGACACCATCCTCGCTTGCTTTGCCATCGCAATCGGCATACCCGCGTACGTCCACTCCCTTCCTACTCTCGCATATCTATCGCTTTCGATGTAGGCTGACCGCCGCATATATCTAGGCCATTACTTCTGTGGAAGTACGGCGAACGCATTCGCAACGCGTCCAGATATGCACACCGCTCATGACGAAATCACGCGAAAACGACACTACTATGCATGGCCCACTCCGTCACCCCGGGTCATGACCACGACATCCATCCATTCCATCCATATCCATCACGATATACCATAGATCACTCACTACCCTCGCACATGTATAATTAGCGACACCCCCTTAATTTGCCGCGATGTCGACCCGTCGCACCATGGGCCGGCGGCCGCACGGTTATCCCAGCCGAAGGCTCGCCAGCGCCACAATGCGCCACCATGGGGTCGGCGGGAAGCACTCCAAGGGTGGTCGCCTTGTAGAGTGCTCTAGGATCGCCATCCCACCCCTTTATGCAGCTCTCAGGAGCGCGGGATAGAGGACTGTGGTACGGTTCCAGACTTGGAATTTGCTAGCGCGAGGGATGGACACATTTTGCTCATGCTACTACATACTTGTTGGTCACGTTCCGGACACACTCATGTTTAGACTATTCATTGTTTGTTTGATGTTATCGCATACTCGCGGGTCTTCGGCCCTCTGGTTGAGCTTTGGGTGTGTACATAGACATTTGCACGGCTTAGAGTTGGGACGGCAGAGCATCGGTCGGCTAACGCCGTTCGAGGGTCGTGGTGCAGACGTCGTGCAAATGAAACCTTTCTTTTTTATAGCTTACTATCTTCCCGCAGGTAGGCAGGGAAGTCGGCACTTTTCGATGAAAGTCTGGCTCGTGAGCAGTCTGGGAGCGTTACCTGGATAGAACCAACGGCGTGGATGTGGTAGGGGGGCTGTGAGGATAAATCGTCCCATGTACTAGTCGTCGTATACTATACAGTGCATTGTGGGTCTATCAGCGCCTAGAAATTGAAAGAGATATACTGATACATGCAGGAATTCGAATCTATCACTGCAAAGATGATCGCCTAGAAGCAAAAATCAAGGGTTTCTGACAACGAATGACTGGATGAAGGTCCACGAAGAGAGGCCGTGTTTCGAGCATTCTACACCAACGCCCGAATGCTGTTGGAAATGAAATGGCGGTCAGAAACGTAATGTCGGTGCGGCAGCAGTTAAATGCCCACCTTAGTTCCACTCATGGGCTACGTAGGTTTTGTAAAAGCGTCAGCCAATGGTCGAAGGTCATGTGTTCCAATACGAGCCCGAAGGACGAAGACTTACATGGTCAGCTGAGACTGCTCCCCACTCGTTGACCCAAACTAGTGCAGAGAGAGGTTTAAGCGCGAATTGTGGCGGGAAGAGACGCTCCCTTACCCATTCCATGGTACAGCTTATCGGCAATGCGCTGGACGCGGTCCATGTCACGCCCCCACACAGACGATGTGAAGCCGTATTCGGTTCCGTCTAGATCGCAACGTTGAACATTTCCCCGGCCACTGGACGTGCGCAATAGGTACGTACTAGCTCGTCGGATGACCTCCTCATCATCTTTCCACTTCAGGAGGGGGATGATCGGCCCGAACTCTACAAAGAGGGTAAGATCATGAGTGAATGCGAGAGATGCACGAAGGAATTCCACCCACGTTCTTCACGCACTACACGGCACTCGTCGGGAGGGTTGTCGAGGATGGTGAGGGGGATGAAGTAGCCCTTCTCCCCTTGTGGCGGGACTTCACTCTGGTATGCGATCTTGTACCCATGCTCCTCGCAGTCGGCGAGGAGGCCCCTGCACATAAGTATTGAGTCAGCTCTGGGATGGTGGGAACGTCCAGACAGAGCGGGGCGACATACGACGCACCGCAGCCTGTCGTATTGGCCCTTGTTCTGCACGGGGCCCATGGTCACGTCAGGGTCGAATGGGTTCCCGAGCTTGACCTCCTTCGCCATCGAAATCAGCTCTGCCTTAACCGCATCGTAGATCCTCTCGTGCACGAAGAGGCGCTTCATCGTGAAGCACACCTGGCCGGCATTGTGCGACGCACCCAGGAAGAGCGTCCTGTTTAAGGGGCAAAAGAGCAGGCCACAGTAAGTGGCGGGTCGGTGGTTCAAGGCGCAGCCTGCGACTTACTGCGCGACCTGCTTCACGTCGACGTCGTCGAGGACGATCGCCGGGTCGTTCCCGCCGAGCTCAAGGGTAACGCTTTTGAGCTCGTCCGCGGCCGAGCGCATGATCGATTTGCCTGCGGCGGTTGAGCCTGTCATGGATACGCGCATAATGCGGGGATGCTTGACCATCAGCTGGCCGCTAAGCACGGTAGACAGGCACGAGTCAGCGTCCACAACGAGCGACTTCGAAACTCGCGAAAGTAATTCAAATTCACTGACAGATCAATACCACCATTGAGGACCTGTAGGACACCCGGGGGTAGGACCGTCTGCGCGAGCTCGACGAACTTGAGGACAACGCAAGGCGCGGTGGGCGGCGCCTTGAGGATCATGCAGTTCCCGGCGAGGACGGCCTGGGCGAACTTGTTGATGCACAATGTCAGGGGGAAACTATGACGCAAATGTTAAGCTTCCAAGCCTCGAAGAAGCGACTTCAGGCGCGCAAAAACTTTTCGGCAAGCGTCTCACTTGAACGGACAAATCCCTGCAACCTGTCACACCCACGTGAGTACACACGAGGTCAGTATATTTGGAGGGGGAGTGCAAAAGGAGGGGCTTGGCACGTACCACTCCGAACGGCCGGAAGCGTATTTTGGCGACGCGGCCAGACGCCTCGGTGCGGACCTCGTCTTCCAGTTTCTGCTCTGACACACCACGCAGCCACGGCGACGAGATGCTCAGCTCGAACCCTCTGCAAACACAAATGCAACCAAGGCCGGGTCAACACACGGCTCTCCCAGTTTCACAACGCCAAGGGTAATAGCACGGAGTACAGTGACTTACGCGCTGGCACGGTCCTTGCCCACCTCTCGCATAAGTAGCTGGGCGAACTCGTCGGCGTGCTGATCGAGGAGATCTGCGAGGCGGGCGAGCGCCGCCTGTCGCGCCTCCCAGGATGTCGCGCTCCATGCCGGGAACGCACGTTCAGCGGCTAGGATCGCGGCGTCGAGCTGTGCGGGAGTGGCGATGGGCACGCGCGCGAAGACCTCCTCGGTTGCCGGGTTGATGATGTCCGCTGTAGTGGGGGAGGCCTCTTTCTTCCCATCGATGACGTTCGCGCTGTTAAGATGATATTCAGGAACGCGCACAGGATCCGCAGCAAGGGGAAGAAGGGTGCACTCACAAGTCATCGTTGAACGAAATGTTAGCCATGGGCAGTTCAGTCTCTTTCTGGGCTTGGGAAAGGTTGCTGTCGGAGACCGCTGCCGAAGGTAAGCTGTGGTAGAGGGGAAAGAACTTAAAAATCGTGCTCGCAACGGGCCGGGTATAAATACTCGTGAGGGAGGCGAATAGACGATGCCCTAAGGTTGGCTGGGACAGACCATAAAGAGAGCAGGGGACCTGAGGGGGTGATCGCAAGGTCTGCGGTGGCATATGCATGGTGATGCCAAGAGGCTGACGCCCTGGGCTGGTGGAGCGGATCCGTCTGTCATCGTACGCAACCAGAGCCGCTTAAATGTCCCTCGGCGCTGGGGATGCATTCGCGCTGGGGCCACAAAACAATAACGTTCTGCGGGGATGCTCCACGGGTCGTCTCACCACGGACGATGATTTCAACTTCGAGCCCCGTGGAAGGAGTCCACGGCGTCGCACGTGCCTCGTTTTTCGGCCGTTCGCAGGTCTATCTTCGCTATAGGTAGCGTGGTGCTGTTCCTAGAAAAGCCGGGCGACTATTTCGCATGCACCGGTGATGTGCGCGCCTGAGGCCGAAGGGAGGCAAAGAAACGTGAGTGACGGCAGTAAACGCGTGTTAAGTGCAGTACCAGCACCGTTTTTCGGTCCCCATGCGGCACAACAACAAAAAGGCGGATGCTCCGCACGCGGAGGTGTGAAAATGTTGCGCCGTGGCCACCTATTATTGCTGGATGAGGAGGCAAGAGAGCGTGCCGGAAGTAAATGCGCATACGTGACGGTAAAGTTGGCGAGGATGAGTGCCTCGACTCATGGTCCGTTTTCATGTCGGAACTCCGCGACAATTGGGAACCATCAACGGTGATTGGATCGTGGGATCTAGAAAGCGTCCAGTTGATGAACACGGCATGAAAAAAGGGTTGCACGTACTTAGCGTCGGCGGGTTCGGAGATGTCTTGCTGACGACGACTTGCGAGGAAGAGGAAGTGTGAGAAAAGGTGGGATCCTACCGGGTTCGTCGAAACTGTAAGTTAAACTTTAAGCCAGAGAAGGCGTAAAACAATTGGGCATCGCGACTTCGGAAAAGAGAGGGGGTGCTGTGCAAACAATTGGGAGAACGTCGTGAGATACACGAGCCAGTTGGGCTCGCTGGGCTTCTCGTACGAGTTCTGTTCGCCGTGGGTGGCGGTCGGGATCGGTCGTCGAGGTTGGATGCCGCGGAAGAAGGGAGGTAGCCTTCTAGCCTCGTGTCCGTTCTGCACAAAAGTCCGCGTCGACGTCGTCGAGAGGCCGTCGCGCAAGCTTGAGCACGTGACCGCAACCCGCTGTTCGTTTCGCCGTTCACGCCGTCTAAAGGCCCCGATTGCGGACTGACGCGCTTCCAACGTCCGCGCTGTTGGACCAGGCGAAAGAAGGTCCCCAGAGCGAGCAAAACGAGTAGATCTGGACTGTGGGGTCATTGTGGTAAAGAGGCAAACAGATGAATCCAGAAATGCTCAATGGCTCATCGCCGTACTTATCATGCTTAAGCCTTACGGAGACTTCCGGAGAGCAAGAGTCCAAATAAGTACACGAATCACGCGTCCGCAATGCGCATAGCCGGTCTCTGTCTGCTGCTCAACGTAGATTCAAAGGTGTGTAATATGTACTTTGAATGCACTGATTGAATCCAGACCGACTACTTGTCACTAGTACTGGGACCGACCTTTAACAGCACCACGAGGTGACCATAGACAGGTCACGGCCTAAGGGCTCTTGTCGGTTTCTTAATGGCCACCACGCCGGCGAATAATACTTATGCATGTGTAGGACTGTGGTGCATGTGGTGGGGTAGAGGAGGGTACTGTAGAGGTGATCGGAGAGCTGCCCATCAGAGAGAGAGAGCAGAGCGGGGGCTTTAAGTTTGCGGGGGCTGCTGTCATGAGTGGACACCGGATCGCAACGCCACCACCGAAACGCGATCGATCCGATCAGCACAATCCATACAACTTATTCCAAATTTCAAGTCCAGAGTCGCCTTCGCGACTAGTACGTAAACCATCGCGACCCCACTTTGCACGGAATTGCGCTGGAACTCCCGCAGTAAACACGAGCGTCGAGCTCAAAGTCAGATCCTCGCACGCACTTCGCACCGGAGAGAATTTAAAAGCTGTTTGCGTGTATTGTACTGCATAGGGAGCCATATGGTCCACCGACATCGATGTGTCGTGGATGAAAGCTTCAAGTTTAGTGGGGTATTGTAGCACTGGATACACACAGCTTGTCTAGCAGGTCCGATGGGGTATAAGGCAAGAAGAGCCAATCCGGGGAGCCCGTCGTATACGCCGTCGAAGTCCCAAAGAGCACGCAGGAAGCGCGCACGAGAGAAAAGAGATTGCAAGGTTGGTTCGCACTTGAAAGGGAGTACACACGGAAGCCAATCACAGAGGTGGCTACTATGTCAATCCAGGAGAAGCTATTAAACGGGGGTGAGGATATCGCTGGGCCCTCCTGCGCGCGGGCAGCTCTGGCGGTTGCGTACTTAGACAGGTCATTAGAGAGTGACTGGAAGATAAATTTCGCAGGACATGTCAGCTGTGAGCGCGGGCATCCAATTGGTGGAATGGACGCACTGGGGATGCAGCCAATGGAGACCAGACCGCCCTTGCTGTTGTTCTCGCAGCAGACGGGGCGCTGAGAGCTGCGAAGCGGAAGCGTCAGCATGGGCGCTCGTCATGGAATCCGAAGAGAGCTGTCATTCTAGACGCACCAGCTGTTACCAGAACCGAGGCCAACGACGCTCAATGGCGAGCACTTGAGGCCGATAAGGATGTCGTCGGCGATGCCGCTAATGCCAAGGAGGCCAAGAATTGCCGAAATGACGGAGTCGTTAGCCTTGGAGACCTGGTTGCAGCACTGGACGCTGCCGGTGTTGCAGTTGTAGTCGCCACCAGAAGTGCCGGAGGGAGTAGCGCCCCTTGCTTCATCTTTTGATAGATGGGGTTGGCGCGTCAGCGGGTATGAACGTGCGATTACATGGAAGCCAGCGGAGTAGGAAACGCGACACTCACGGGTACGGGAAGCGCGGCGGTGGAGGTTGCGGGGAGGGAGAGGTTGGAGACCACGGGCCATGCGTTGGCCATTGGTCTCGGCTGCCTGGACGGAGGCAGCGGCGGCGATGACAGCAGCAAGAGCGTAAGAAAACTTCATGTTTGCTAGTGGTAAAGGCGGCCGCAAGGGATTGGTTCAGTAGCCCGAGAGCAATGAACGAGTGGGGTTAAAAGAGTGAGGGGTGGCACGAAGCCGAGGGCGGGGCTAGGACTGGAGAGGGAGATGGACGAGGGTGCAAGAGCAGGAAACCGAACCGACTGCACGCAACAACGGCGATTTATAGCGCAGCACGGCGCGCCTGGAGGGTGGTCGAACCTCACTTGGACCGGACGGCGAGGCCTCGGCTCGCATTCGTATCAGAGAAGCGACTGAGAAGCGCAGGCTTGCCACAACAGCGCTAGCAGCGCCTTACTCTTACGTTTGAAACACCCCATTTCGCGAGACATGTCCGAGCCGCACTGGACCCGACATCCCGCATCGCACTGAGGTGGTGACTAGTGGCTCGCCACTTCCTGTAAAACTGAAGCCTAAGCACAGAGGTCTTTGAAAGGCAAGATGCTGAACCATACCGACGTATGTGCCCCGAGATGGGCCACGATACTGTGCAAGAGCAGAGGGTGTTCGGCGGAGGCAGAGCGTTTGGAAGAATATGGAACCCGCAGCAGCGTCCGGAAGCGAGCGCCATCTGTAGCCGGTGACAAACTGCGAAGCCCGTCTTCCCGGCCCCGCGGGCGGCCGAGCCCGCAACGGCAACTTCACCCGGTCAAAGGACGCGTCCATTGACCTGCAGGCAACTGCCTTCGGATGGCTCTGTCATTGAAAAAAGCCAAGTCTGCGAGGTTGAGAGAGGTTCAAGGATGCACTGAGGCGGCGGATCGACATGGTGGCGAGGACATACTTACCTGGTGCCGAGTCTGATCATCGTGTGCTCCGCTAAAACCAAATCTTCAGCATTGATTGCCGAAGTGCTTCATTTCGCCATCCCCGATTACTTAACCTCCGCAAGTGGCGCCAGTCCGAGCATATCCGTCACCGTCGGTCTTGTCCCGCTTCGGTCCACCACTCACCTTCGTCGCCATCCGGCAGCACAGTGTGCACTGCGGTGCTGGCCAACCCTGACCGAGTCTTGGCAGCCTCGGACTGACCCTTTTCCAATGCTGCGTTGTCACTGGCACGGTCTGGCATGGTCAGCGTTTCTCCTTTTCAATGCGCTCCCAGTTGTCGACCCGGACCTTCAAGTTCGAATTCAAGTGCAACGAACTCACCTCAGGCATCGCGCATTACGTGTCGAAGACGCTGCCCTCCAACAAGAGGTTGCCATGGTACCGGCAGCGCCAGGCTGGCTACTTATACTTATGTGGGGGTTTGAGGTGAGGTTCGAAAGAAGCTCACGAAGCATGTACGTACTTGATGACATGGTCCTGATGCTCTCTCTTTCACTCGAGCTCGTTGCGACTGTCGCGGAGGGTTGGCAATACTCTTGCGGCCCGACGGTATTTACTATTACTCCCGCACCCCACCATCGCGGTTAGTAATCTTAAATCGCGCTAGTGGGGTGCGGATGTATATACAACGGGGGACTTGATGGGCACAGTAAGCACCAATCCGCAAGGGCTTGCAAGTCGCGCAGCCGATTGGCAGTTCGCTGCAAGCTCTAGAACCAATACCGACCGTCCGTTTGGTCGGAGGTCTAGACCCTTCGTTGAGCGGCATCAGATGAGGGGATGCCAAAGACTCACTTGAGGTTCTTGCTCGAATCGTACTGGACTTTCGTCCGCGAGTAGAGGAGATAGCTGTTCGTTCCGCCGAGGGCACGGGGAGACTTTCAACGTCCACGGAGCGTCCTCATCACGCACCTGACTTTGACTTTCAGAGGCGGTTTAAGGGCGTTGCTGGGACCCGATATGATGCCCCGGCGGAGGCCGTTGCGACCGGAGGGAGCTTGTCTGGTTAAGGCGACAGTTGGGGGGCGCAGAGGAGATCTAGAAGGGTCGGAGTACTCGGAGAGGGTTCGAAGACGTTGGTTGGAAGGAGACTTGTAAACATCTCATTCCAAGAGGAAGACTTGGAAGACGACGGATTCGAACAAGTCCTGTGAGTAAATAGTCGCGATGCACGCACTCCGTATGGACTAGCCACTCATGAACAGGCTGAGGTCCAGCGCTCTGGATCAGGTACGGCTGACAGTCCACTGTCCACAGGCATGCAGCGGAAACAATCTGGTTGATGTTGTCGAGCGTCGGCAACGCTGTGGACTCGTGCGTGGCGATTGGCCAGTCCCACTTTATTCGCCCGCTGTCCAGTCCTTTTCTCGGCTTTACCGCGTCACGCGGCTGGTATGTAGTATTTCCGCCTTTATCCCGGTGCTAAACATTGACAGTTCATGTCCAAGAGCTGATCGACCACTCCCCTGAATCAAATCAGCCGTGTGGCGTGATCTCAGGATGTCTGTGGTGTTGCAGTGTGGTGAACTCGAGTGTAGGCGATGAGCGACGATGGAGTGGACAGAACGGACGAATGCAAGCCATTCAGCTAGTTTTCGGTCGCTGCGAGCGGGATGGTGAGGGCTTGTCGGGTCGTTGTATGCGGGGCTGGCTGCAACGGTGCGACGTCTGACAGCGTCTGACAGCTCGAGCCCGATGGAGACTGTTCTACTGGACCGCTGACCTCGGCAAGACTCCTATTCAAAAACACTGACAAGGCAAATTCCCGTGTCGCACGGCGCAATATGGTGCTCCACGGCGGGATCTCCGTTGGGATCGATGCACTGACTGCCACTGAGCGCCGGGCGCTGGACGCTCGGCGTGGCACCGGTACCGTCTGCGATTGGAGAAGTGCGTTTTGCTTACCCCGCACTAAACCTAACTCACCCTCGATTTGTCCCCCATATCATCAACTTGCTCTTCGCGAGGAACTTTCTGCCGGCGGTCGCTCGAACCTTGCAATTACCGTACAGGGCTAAACGTCCTTGCGCAAACTGCAGGGTCGCCGGTGGTTTGCACCTCGCGCCTTCCCCGCGATTTCTATTCTCGAAATCCGGTGCCTCGAGATGCCTTTAAAGTCTCCCTGACGCCGGCCCAGTCCTCGCCCTGCTTCCGTCCTGCGCGTCCTCGCATACCCCTTGTGCGGCCGCATAGATTGGACCACCCCCACCTCACCACTGCGCATCCTAGTCCCCTGGGTGTCCCCCCCCAGTGCAGTCGCCAAGATGCCGACGATGGTACAGCTCGTGTGAGTGAACACCGTCCTTCAGCCCTTGGACCGCGTTTGCTGATTTTCGCTCATGTTCGTATGGAGCTATGGCCCCATCTTTGTGGGGGTCATGTTTAATATCATGCTCTTCGGGGTCATGTTCACTCAGACGTACCTGTACTTCAACATGTACAAGGAGTGAGTACCTCCGCCGTCGCCAATGCTTTGAATTCCCCATCCTGACGGCGTTCGACTAGTGATCGCACTTGGATTAAGGTTTTCGTGAGTGTCCATCATCTTACCTTCGTCCGTTCCACGACATATGGGCGAGGGTCGACGGTTTCGCGAACAGGTACTGGTTTTGTTTGTCCTTGATTGCGTCAACACGGCCTTCGACGTCACAATCATTTACATTCCGCTCGTCAATAGATTCGGTGAGTGTGGTTCGCGAACTTGCATACCGTGCAGATATCCTGAGAAATATGCGTGTGTATGTCGGCAGGGGACTTTGAGGCCCTCGAGAAGTCTACCAAGAGTAAGTCTGCTCCGTCTGCTCCCTGTCACGGCTGTAACTCAGTGCTTTTCTCCTGCAGCTTTCATGTCAGGTATGTGAGAATGTCGCCGACTCATTGCCGTTCGCTAACTCCGGAGTGTCCGCCCTATAGACCCAGTGATAACAGTGAGTGAACCTTGTTCATGTCGATCACTTCATTTCTGAAATCGCGTCCAGGGAGTTATCGCTACCCTCGTGCAGTTGTTCTTCGCATGGCGGGTGAAGGTGTTGACATCGAATCGCCTAGTCGTCGCCGTCGTCGTGGTTTTAGCTTTCATTCAGTTGTGTACGTCAACCTTCTGTTGACGGCACTTGCCAGCTGCTCATCGCGGTTTCGTCTGTCAGTTGGTGGCATAGGCACCAGCATCGCGGTCTCGATCGTCCCCGAGTACGAACAATTCCGGAGGTGGAAGAGCATCGCTATCGTCTGGCTCGTTGCGGCCGGGCTCGCAGACATCATCATCACAGCCGCGCTCGTCTGGCATCTGGTGCGTCCTGCAACAACATCTTCTCTTGTGCCTTCGTATCCTCAAAATTGTTCTCTATTTTTTTATTCTCCCAGCGGAAAAACAAGACAGGAATGTCGATCACAGATGATTTGATCAACAGGATCATTGCTAGTGAGTGACGGAAACCGTTATCCTTGCCTATTCGAACGTCGTTTTCTAAATGTCCGCTCCCGCCCTTGACTGCTCGTCGACACAGTGACTGTCCAGACTGGGTTGATCACGGCTCTTTTCGCCATGCTCGATCTCATCCTCTACCTGAGCATGGTAAGTACAAGTTCCGGCGAGTCGCTGTGGGCCTCGTCCTTGAAGAGTTTGGTACTGATATTGTTTACCTTGATCGCCTTTAGTCATCCGGCTGGCACTTGATGTTCAACATCCCTCTAGCAAAACTGTACACTAACTCGCTCATGTCCACTTTGAACTCCCGGCGCATATGGAAGGCTTCGAGTAACGCCAAAGACTCGTTTGGACCTCCCGTAGGCAGCGGACAGCGAAATATGTTCAACGTGAACGTCACCCGGGGCGGGGATGTGAGGAGCAGCCGGGTACGTCGTGTCTCCTCCCTGTTCTCCACCTCGACGTGGATCCTTGTCCCTTTCCCTTCCTCTCCCTCCCCCACTTTTCGTCTGTCATCTAGGATGGTGAGATGTGCATGTGCTTACCGGCGTTGTTCTGCGGCAGGCTCCGGAGCGGATCATCATCGGCGTCGAGCAGCACGAGATGACGGACGTCGACCTGAAAAGCGAGCCTTACCCAAGCGCGACGTCTGTGGTGACGACGGACTTGAACAAGCTCGAGTCAGGGTCGCCCGTGTCATCGGTGTGACCGAGGACGAGCTTGGCCCGGACGTGGCGACGGGCACGGGGAGACCAGCTGCGATGGTTCTCTGCCTCTTCCGTGTTGTTGTGTTTTAGGACGATTGTTACACTTCCGAGCCCGAAGGACTAAAATTCTGGAGTGTGCCACTGTCTGTCCAGCCTTACCGTAGTATTCGTCCGCTGGACTTGGATTTCTGTACACTACATCGTTTTCGTCTAGTGGGTGCGGTAATAGAGCTGCTGTTGTGTGCCATATTGTCTGCGGGGAGTGTTTTCCTGCCCGACGGACGGCTGCGGACAACTAACCAGGGACGCGCCGACCTCTTTCCATAAAGAGCGAGACACGCGTCATGGGCGCTTTGCGCGACGCGTCTTGGACTGTGGGCGAAGTTAGGTTGAGGGATGCCCCGAGACTGAGCCGCCGCCGCTGAGAGCCCTGTCCCGACTGCCATGGCCGAGCTGCCCTCTCTCCTCCTCGCCTCGCTCCGCCCCGACTCCAGGAAACACGCAGAGCAGAGCCTCCACTCCCTCAGCCTCCAGCCCGGCTTCCTCACACACCTCCTCTCCCTCGTCCTCCAATCCGCCCAAGATCGCGCAGTCCGCCTCGCCGGCAGCGTCTACCTCAAAAACCTCGTCAAGTCGCGCTGGGATGACGTGCGTGCCCTCTCCTTGTATGCTGATCTACCGTGATCTCACAAGCCACGACGCGTCTGTGCAGGATGAGCCACCCATCGCGGAGGCGGACAGGGCGGCCCTGCGCGAGGCCCTCGTCCCGGCGATGATCCAGCTCTCGAACCCATCGGACAAGGCGGTGCGCGCACAGGTCGCGGAATCGATATCGCTCGTCGCGAAATGTGACTTCCCTGAGCGGTGGCCGGATCTGGTGGATGTGAGTACTCTCTGTTCTTTGTACTTTGTGCAATCTTCCGCTGCAGCACCTTGGATACTTGTCTCCAAGTTAGCCTTCTCCTGCATCTGACGTGCTATTGGCGTTCTCCTTTACGCTTTACTCCCTTTGGCCTTAAATTCGACGCCTTTATTTTCTCTTTTACTTGCGGCTTCACCGCGAGCTGATAGCATGCTCGCGTGTCGCGCGATGCTGCGGAGATAGGATCATCTCAGGTCGCGCGTGTTGGGGAAGCATAACGCCACTTGCCGGCTACAGTGCTAAAGCTTGCTTCGTTTCCTTCTTGAGTCGGCTGGAGACGCGCCGTCGGGAGCAGCAGCCTACGCGTTCTACGCCACCGTCCTAGTCATGCTTCCTTGCGTACATCGCTTCCTTCAGGGTAGCCCGCATGCGAGGAGCCGGTAAAGCATGAGAGTCCAGTCCGGGGTGGGACTAGTTTTAACCTCTACGCATTCCCGTCATCGAGATTTCAACGTCAAGGGTTTCTCATTACTGACCATTTCTTGTAGAAATTGACAGTCTCCCTCTCCGACTCGAATTTTGAAATCAACGTTGGAGTCCTCGAGACCGCGCATTCCATCTTCCGTCCCTGGCGCGCAGAAACTCGTTCCGATGCCCTCTTCACAGAAATCAACTACGTTCTCACTCGATTCACCAATCCCTTCCTCAGCCTTTTCCTCCACACGACTACTTTGCTTTTCTCCCAACCACCTCCACCGAACCTCTCTCAGGTTGCTCAGGCAATGGTTTTCCTTGTTGACATTTTCTATGACTTGACATGCCAAGATCTTCCTCCTGGCATCGAGGACTCGCATGCGCAGTTCTTCGGGGCCCAAGATGGCTTGTTCATCCGACTGCTTCTGTGGGATCCGCCACAACTTCAGGGAGAGGTACGTGTGGGTGTCTGCTGATGGGTCAATGCGATTCCTAATGGTGCTCTAGCCTGACGACACGACACCGTCCCTCCCTTCACAAATAAAAACGAGAATCCTTGAGATAATCGAGGTGCGTTGAGTCATGCTGATTCCGTACCGACACGTCCCTTATGCTTTGCCACTTCAGTTATTTGTCAAGTTGTATCCGGAAACTCTTCAGAATTCAGGAACCGTGGAAGCCTTCGTGCGAGCAATCTGGGACCTCATCGGTGGCGGCAAACGGCCAGGCGTTGCGGACGACGGGGTATTGTCCGTCGTCCATCGGAAGAGAAGTGGTGCTAACATTTTGTTCGTCGATATAGCTTGTCTCGCAGTCCTTGCGCTTCATCGCATCCGCTATTCGGACCGGTTACTACAAAGATCTATTTGGTTCGAAAGATACTATCTCCGGTCTCGTACAGGGTGTTGTCGTGCCCAATGTTGCTCTTCGAGGTAGCTCTCGCGACCGTCTTTCGAATATATGCGCGAACGAGACACTGAATCCTCCTTCTTGCAGAACATGAATTGGAGCAGTTCGAGGATGATCCGCTCGAATACATCCGGCTCGACCTCGCGCTGCCGTCCATCGGCGCCGGCGTCTCGAACGAAGGTGTGACGCGTCGGCAGGCCGCTGCGGACGTCTTGCGTGCGCTCGTCGGGTCAGGACACGAGGCGGAGGCGACGGAAGTGACGGGTGCGTGGATCGGACAGGGTCTGAACGAGTACAACGCGAACAAGGCGCAGAACTGGCGCGCGAAGGACACGGCGATCTACCTGCTCATCGCGATCGCGACGCGGGGGAGTACGACGCAGCACGGGGTGACATCAACGAACGCGCTCATCGACGTCGTGCAATTCTTCTCCGACCACGTCTTCCAGGACTTGCAGGCGCAGGAGGGGAGCATACACCCGATCTTGCAGGTCGACTCGATTCGCTTCTTGCATACGTTCCGGAATCAGGTGGGTGCCTGGTCTGGCTTCGTGTTGCTAGACGAGCGCGACGCTGAGGACCGCGACGTTTTCACTGTTTTTAGCTTGTCAAGCAGCAACTGCTGTCTGTACTGCCCGAGCTGGTCCGCCACTTGTCGTCCGACAACTACGTCACATATACCTATGCGGCGATCAGCATCGAGCGTATCCTATTCATCCGCCAGGGTACGCAACTCATGTACGTGAATTTGACGTGTTATAATGAAGGCAGGCTGACGAGGGTATGCAGGTTCACAGAGGCGGACGTGCGTGAGGTTGCTCCGGGGCTCTTGCACGCCCTTCTCTCGAAGGTGGAAAAAGCGCCCACACCAGAGAAGATGGCAGAGAATGACTACCTCATGAAGTGTCAGTGCCCCGTGCTATCGTTCGACGTGCAAAGTATTGAACGGTATTGGTTCAGGTGTCATGCGCGTCATCGTTACTGCCCGGTCAGCACTTGGTGGCGGATATGACCAAATTCTTCAGCGGCTGGTTGCGATACTCGGTGTTATCTCCAAGAACCCGAGTAACCCGAACTTCGATCAGTACATCTTTGAGAGCATATCCGCCCTAATGAGGTATGTCCGCAATTCAATTCCGACGAAAGCGTATCGGCAAGTTGTATTTATCGTACATGACAGGTTCGCCGTCCAAGCCAACCCAGGAACTTTGCCTACCTTCGAGCGCGCTCTTTTTGGCCCATTCACGATCATCCTCCAACAAGACATCGACCGTGCGTGAAATCCGACTGCTCGTCGGTGCTATCCCGTTCTGACTTTTCCGATTTTGATTTCGGCCCACCAGAGTACATTCCGTATGTCTTCCAGATCCTCGCCCAGATGCTCGACCTGCATACGAACGAGGTGCCCGCCGAGTACCGGAGCCTGCTCCCAATCCTCCTCACACCGGCATCGTGGCAGCAGAAGGGCAGCATCCCTGGGCTCGTGAAGCTCCTCAAGGCGTTCCTGTCGCACGACGCGAAGACCATGGTCGCTGCGGGGCAGCTCACACAGGTGCTTGGCGTCGTGCAGCAGCGTCTGATCCCGTCCAAGATCAACGATGGATGGGGCTTCGAGCTCCTCCAGGCCGTCATCCAATATGCCCCTGCGTAAGTCTGCTGGGACTGCCCTCTCTGCTTCTCCCCTGTCTCCTAGAACGATGCTGATTGCCGTGATTGTCCCGTTGGGGGCGCACAGGGCGGCGTTGCAGCAGTACTTCCGGGGCGTGATCATCACGCTGCTGTCGCGCATGCAAACGAGCAAAACGGACAAATACGTGTACCACTTTGTGTACTTCCTCGGATTCTGCCTCGCGATCAACGTCGAGGGGCTCACCCCCGACTACATCATCGGGGAGGTCGAGACTATCCAGCCGAGGTGAGCTAGTTCAGGTCTCTAAGTCTTTGGTTGAAGAGCGATGATGCGATGTTGTCGCGCTTTTTTTATTAGGTTGTGGTCACAATTACTGGTGAATTTCATCATTCCTCAAGCCCCCAAGTCGCCACCAAAGGAGAGGAAGGTCGTCGTGGTTGGGCTCACCCGACTGCTCGCACAGAGCGCGCTCATGTTCCAGGACCCCCACGCACAGGCGTGGTGAGTGTTAATCCCAATTCATTGCTGGCCGCTCGTTCATGCCTTTCATATTTATGGACTTACAGGCCGCCGGCCTTCCAAGCGCTCGCGAAGCTCTTCCAGACCGAGCAACTCCTCACGAAAGAGGAAGCAGACGCCGATGCGGGGCTCACGCAGATCGACTACGAGGAGCAGACGGCGGGATACCAGGCTGGGTACTCGCGCCTGGCGGCCGCTGAGGGCGCGCCGGTCGACCCCGTCGCGCACGTGAAGGACCTGAAGGCGTTCGTGGGGCAGGAGCTCTCCCAGGCGTCCGCGAGGAACCAGCGCGTGAGGGGCTGGATCGAGACGACTGACATGAGCATTACGGGGCCGTTCGTGCAGGCGCTCGCTGCGTCTGGGTTCAACCTCTAAGTCGAGGGCTGTTGAGGTGCTGGGGGGACAAGATGATATCCATCTGTTGGTTGGCTGTGGAGAAGGTGACACAGAAGTTTGGAGTGGTGGGTTTGTGCGTGGCGCATTTGGATCAAGAGCATTTGTAGCATCTGTCGCTTCTGACTTGACACATGAAAGAATGATTGTACAAGCTTCTGCCGGCCTTGAGTGCCAGACGACTAGCCACCCTTTGCGGCTCCAGGACCTCCGCGGGTCTCTGCTGTGTGGCTTTCAAGGGTACGCCCTCGGTCAAATTGTTGGTAGATCTTCGTCTTTCGGGATGTCTTTCTTGCATGTCCCAAGTCCTATGGCTCGCCAATGAGAGAAGCTTCTCAACATACGTCAGATGTGGTCGGACACGACTGGGTTGAGGATCTACGACGGGTGCAGCATCTGGGCAGAAGAAGCGTTGAGAAACGCCTGCCGGGCTGACATACGCAATTAGGCGTTTTCCAAGATTTACGTCCTGTGGCGCTAGCAATCAAGTTTTATCCTTGCATCAGCACGTGGTTGCAGGCAGTCGGATGATAAAACCTCATCGATCATCTCAGACGAGGTGTGTGGTTAGACTCGAACCAGTCGAACCGGACACGTCAGCGGAGAGTGAAAAGAAAGACGTGTCCCTAAAGAGAGAATCGCCATCACTCGATCTCGGCCGGGTTCGAGCCTAGTGTGGTAAGTGGCCTGAGCGTGGTCCTAAGTAGTCCTAAGTCGGAGCTCAAGGCGGAGTGAATTGATGGCTATGCTTACTCCGGAGATCTTCAACCTCAAGCGCGATGTCAAACGATGCATGGCCCTCGTCCCTCTTGGCGTCGGCATTCACGATCATGCTCCTCTGCACGCGCCGGTCAGGATAGTACAGAGATAGCCCTGTGAGTCCACCCCGGATTCGACAATTATACTACCGCTAATGTCAGTCAAATGTGCAGATGAAACCCCTCAGGGTTGAGGCAAAGGCGAGCTTACTAGTCTGCCATGTGTATCGCTTGTACTACCCTGTACTACCGCCTACTACCGCCTGCTTGCCGGTGGGTAAACACAGCCAATTCTAGAATTTGGCATGCGGACAACTCATGATCGACTCCGAGATCGGGTGTATCACACCATCGCCCAAGGTATCAGCGGAGATGCAACTGCGACGATTAATATTCTCCGGCAATGCTGCACTCAGTCGAACATAACTTTAAGATCAATTCGACCATGTATCATTGACAGCTGGACGAGCCCCCAACCCAGCCCCCCATTGCCTCCCCTCAGGCTGCCTTTCTTCCACCGCCCCCGCCTTTGCCACTTGCCTTCTATATGGCTTCCGTCTTGACTACCCTTGCTGTCCTGTTTCTGGTCTACTTTGCCCTTCAGCACAAGCGCAAGGACGGTACGCCATTCTCCGGTCCACCCCCCGCTCCGATTCTCGGCAACTTGCTACAACTACCGACGACCAAAGTTTGGGAGAAGCTGTTCGAGTGGGGTAGGCAGTATGGTGCGTGGATACTTTAAATCTTGTACCCAAGAGGTGCTGAACCGAATCCCTTCTAGGCCCGATCTACCAGTTCCGTCTGTTCTCGACCCCGCTTCTCGTCTTGAACACTTGGGAAGCGGGGCGCGAAGTCCTCGACGGCAAGTCAGCTCTCTACGGGAATCGTCCCCTCCCCAAAATCATTGAAATGTATGTGGTGCATCCTCGCGCGCCGCTCGTATGAAGCACACATAGGGTCTCTGCTAACTGTAGGTGGCGCACGTAGGTCTGGGTTTGACAAGGGTGTGGTCTTAGAACATGATCCTATCCGCCTTCGTCAAGCAAGAAAGCTTCTGCACTCGATGCTCCAGCCTCGACCGCTGGCGCAGTATCACGACATCCTCGAGCATCACGTGGACGTCCTCTTGCAAAATACAATGCACGAACCGGAGGGTTACGTGGAGCATTTCCGCCAGTGAGTTCTCTGGGGGCTCTGAGTCACGAATAAGTGATCAACGTTCACTTAAAATCGGATGATGCGAACAGCTTGACTGCAGGAATTGCGATGGAGATCTCGCACGGTCATCGAGTGACGTCGCGAGACGACCCGTTCGTGCATAGAGCGAACGCCTTCGCGGACAACTTTGCAGAAGCGAGCTTGCCGAACAACCATGTGGTCGATTGGCTGCCGTTCCGTGAGTCTGCATCCTTGGTTAGGTTCGGAGCTGCGTTCTCATGTAGCCTCGGTAACCAGTGGCGCACCTCCCGTCATGGCTGCCAGGTATGGGATTCAAGGAGAAGGCGCGCAGGTTCAAAGAGCAGTACTTCTCGCTCGCGGACGAGGGACATAGGATGGTCAAGGACGATATTGTGCGTTTTTCATCTTCTGTTCCTTTGGGCATTGTGCTTAGGCCTTCTTGCGCGTGCAGGACAAGGGTGTTGCGCGCCCGTCCCTAACTTACAAGGCGCTCGTGGAAGGAAAGTCTGGTGAAATCCCCGAAGACGTTATCGCGTTCACTGCGACTCAGGTGTATACTGGTGGCGCAGATACTGTAAATTTAGCTTCTCCGGTCCTTTTTTCAACTACTAGAAACTGATTAACTATGTCCAGACGGTCTCTACGCTGTCCTCCTTCATCCTCTTCATGGTCAAGAATTCCGATGCGCAGAAGAAGGCTCAGGAAGAGATTGACCGCGTCATCGGTTCGAACCGCTTGGCCTCGTTCTCCGACCGCGATAGTCTCCCGTACACCGAATCTATCATCAATGAGACGTTACGCCTCCGTCCACCAGTCAGCGTCGGTGAGTCCTGGTGATCGGGTGTTGCAAGGGAAGCCCTCGTTCATGCTTGCCACACGGATTTAGTCACGCGCGAGGCAGGGGAGGACGACATACACAATGGACACCTTGTAGAGAAGGGGACAGTCGTCCTTGTGAACTTCTGGTAAAGTACCCCACGCCCCCTCTACCGCTCTCGGCCCACTGATAAGGTCGAGATAGGGGAATGCTGCGAGCCGAGGAGCACTATCCGGACCCCCATACCTTCAAGCCGGAGCGCTGGCTCGGGAAGGAGCGCAGCCCGACGCACCCCCTGAACATCGCCTTCGGTTTCGGAAGACGGCAAGTTCCCTAACAACCCCCCCCCCCCCCCCCAAGTTCTATGTTTTGTTCACGAGCTCATCGAATTGTCGAACGTTTGCAGGTCCTGCCCGGGACAGCATCTAGCCGAGGAGCTTATCTTCACGACCGTGGCGCGCATGCTCGCTCTGTTCGACATTGCTCCGGTTAAGGATGAGCACGGGAATCCCGTCATCCCGTCAGACGACAGTACCAACGGTGGCATCACGTAAGTCTCGCTGCAGCACTGCTCTTTCTGGTCTTGCTTGTTGATGGCGGATCGGATTCTTCAGGTTCCCAGTTCCCTTCCAATGCTCGATCGAGCCACGTTCGGAGCGTGCGCGTTGGATCCTGGAGGGGCTCCAGCACGAGTAGCGTTGCGTTGCGGGTCTGTAGCCTCCGCCCATTAGCATCCCATGTTTCTCACATGCTTTGCTTCGTTCAATGGAAGAACCTGTAGCACGGCCACATTTTCAGACTCTATTGATTTATGTTAGTAGAATGAGTCCTCGATTTCGAGGCGGTAGTCGTAATGTGACGTGAGTATGAGCTTCATGTTTCGACAGATGGCCTGGTCGTACGGTGCGCGAAAGTTAGAACAAACATGGGGGCTTCGGCCTCCCTCTCTAGGTAGGAAGTAATGTATTGTGAATTCGATGGTACTTAAGCTAAGAACATAGATGTTGTTGTATCGATATCATATGAATTAGTCATGAAGGACGTGGTCATGTATCCCTAGTCTGCGTCAACATCAATGGCGGCATCCCGGTCTTGCTTCCACTTCTGGTACATAGCCATCTTCAACTCCCTCCCCAGAGCCTCGCCCACTTGCCACGGGACGGCATTGCCGATCTGTCGGTGCATCTAAGTGGAAGGAAGCATAATCAAACGAGGTCAGAACCGGCAAAAATGTCATAGTAATATGGAGCACACGAACCGTCTTCAAGCGGTCTCGGTGCGAAATGAACACGAACCAATCCGGGAAACCTTGGGACCGCGCCAGCTCGCGGATGGTGAAGATTCGTCGACACTGGGGAAAAGCCGAGACAGGTTTGAAGTGTGAACCCACACTAGACATCATGCAGACCACACAACGTCCAACATACCTCGGGATGGAGAACATAGCTTTGCTTGGCCGTTGGATCGACATTGGTCACGGTCGTGTGGAACCAATCCTTCACGTCGAGCCGGCCATACATGCCTGGCTTGAAGCCGTTGCGTGCCGTTGCAGACGCTGGATTCGCAAACTGGAACTGGGCGAACGAGGGCTTGAGAGCTAAACATGAATAAACTTGTCAGAACGAGAAGAGCTCGATCAAACCGGGAACGCACATCGATAGTCCGCTCTCGCCTGGAGAGGTATATTTGCAATGCTATGGGAAGAGATAAGTTTTGTTCAGAGGCTTTCGAGGATAAGCATACCGCGATATCATGGAGTCCTTGAACACCCTGGTGTAATGTTGGAGGTCTGTCGCCGGCTTCTTCCTACACGCTGCCTGATAGGAGTTCATTGGTGGGGATACGTAATGCCCGCTGCTTGGACCACAATAGGGTTCTGTGTACTTGACGACCACCGTTACGTTCCCTTTACGAGGATCCAAGGCTTCCTGCCCAGGATCTTTCCTACGAGTCAATGGAGGCTCAATGCTCACAATTACAGCGAAGAGATCCCAAGGCAACACACCAATCGAAAGGCAAGAGATCGCCGATGGCGTCACGAATAGTCACCGCCTTGAACGGTGCGGTCCCCTTCTCTGTGATGAAGGTTGGCTTTATGACTTCGTCAGAAATCTTGATATGCAGCGCGTCGGGATGGAGGACGGCATGAGTGGGCTCAGGGAAGGACGGTAGCGGATACGACTTCAGTGACGCCAGAAGGAAGAATCGCACCCTCCTCTGCGGCGTGCCGTATTGGCCGGCTTGCAGGAGGCTAAATCGAACCTGGTACCTGGAAAGATATGTGAGCATCACTACGGAGATAAACCCTATGAGCATAGAATTACCCCATGGTCAGAAGCGCGAACACGAGGAACTTCAGACCGCCGGTCTTGATACCACCGCGCACTCGATGGCGACCGGCTTGGGACGCGTTGAGATTGTAAGATAGGAAGCCCCTGACGTTCTCGAATACGCAGTACTTAGGGCGCAGATGGTCGACCCATGAGAGGAGGTTGAGCATCAGATGGGACTTGCGGTCGTTGGCTTTCTGGAACATGTTCAAGCTTGAATGCGGTTGGCTGCCAGAAGGCGTCGCATATAGATCAGATGCAACTCAGACGCGTTAGGAGCATGTCAATGTCCCGTACCAAGGGAAGCCGGCGACGATACAGTCTATCTGGTCCGGAGTAGGCGGAAGAGGCAGCGGCGACTTTCCCTCGACATCGTCTGGCGGAGGGCCTTCCCATTGTTTAGCATGCGCCTTGATCGCATAACGCAGAACGATATTAGAACACTGATTGTACACTGTAGTCGACGGGGAGTTCTTCCTACAGGGTCAACGCGATTGGTGAATGGTCAAGGGCAGACGAGGACGACTTACCTCAACGTCTGCGCGGCGCTCGGAGAGATCTCCACAGCATGCGTCACCTTGACACAGCCCGAATTCTCCATGGCAAGCCCGAATGCGCCGACGCCCGCGAAAGGGTCGAATGTTCTTAGTGACAGCCGGGGCTCTTTCGCGAAAGTCTCGAGCCGTCGTGCCTCGGCCTCGTCAGCCAGATAACACTCCTTGCAGACCGGGATCTTCTTGGACTTGACCTGTCGGAGTTCCTCCCACCGAGTTGGTCTCAGTGTTTGAGACGCGTACTGTACAAAGAAATGGTAAGGGGACCGTGCGAGCCAAGCTTGTAGGTCTCTCCGCGACTGGTGGATCACGGTGCAGCGTTGCACTAAAAAACTAGCGTCTACATCCATGTGCTGCTCCGTCATGAAGAGCTCACGCTGGTGAAATCAAGTCGGCGTAAGCGACATAGGCTATGCGAAGTCGTTTTACTTTACCTCGTCAGCACATATGCCCGCCGGCGCGGTGGGTCTGAGTGATTCCTTGGACAGGAGATCAGACATGCGCCCGAGAAGCCTCACCGTGACCATGAGCGTTGAGCCATCCCTTGTGGACTTCCCCGGTCGTATGCGAACGATCATCCCCACCGAGGCGGGGACTTTCGCTGCGGGTTCCGAGATCAACACATAGTCGTGGTGGTGGTAGGCCTTGCCCAAGTAACAAAGGCCATCCTTAATCACCACTGGTTCACTGTCACTTTGACGCTGAGCTTCCAGCAAGCATGCTGGACAGTTATCAGGGGGTCCAAGGATGTCCCCAGCGTTGACGTTTAGGTCTGTGAACGAACCATCTGTCTCGTCATAGTGAAAACTTCGAAGCTTCAGTGAGTTGTTATGACTACGCGGGAGGGGGAGAACGGACAGACCGACAAAAGTAATGAAGGGGATCTAGTGTATCCCCATTCTCAGGACAGTAATCATCGTGTACGACGGCCTTCCCCAGCACAGACGAGAGAGTGAGCGTCCCGCATAACTGCGGACACAGAAATAACTCTTGAG
This sequence comes from Ganoderma sp. BRIUMSc, assembly GCA_008694245.1. NCBI lineage: Eukaryota > Fungi > Basidiomycota > Agaricomycetes > Polyporales > Polyporaceae > Ganoderma > Ganoderma sp. BRIUMSc. The sequence continues at coordinate 31,964 of VJXU01000425.1, forward strand.
AGTTTGAGATCTCCTGAAGGTACGACTTGGAGGAGGGATCGTAATATTGGACGTGGACCTTCTTCTCCTTCTGGTCGATGTAGATAATCTTACCGAACCTATGACGTGAAGGTTTCAGCTTCGACAGAGGGAACAACTGGCGCAATGATAAGATAGCAACACTTTAGAAGCCTTGCTCGACATACCAAAAGTAATCGGCAAGAACTGCGTGCGCCGGGACGAGACCGAGGTCTTGAGGTATATCAGGTGCCGGTCGGTTGCGATACTCGCCAGCGTCAACGATGAGACAGTCCCCTAGCTAAAGACGAGACGTCAACAAAGATCTCAGCCATCTACTTGCACTGAAACGACGCACCTTGAAGTCTTCTCCACGAATTTTGACCCTTTTCCAGTACTTTCCCTCAAGCTGTTCCTCGCCTAGGAACTCGATCTCGGGTTGGCCCTCCAATCTTCGCACGAGCAGCTCGCCGATGTGTTCGTGTACCTTCATCTGCCGTCGCCTAATTTCGTGAGAGCTGAGCCGCTTCGGTGGAGCCCCAATAACCTGGAGATGCTCCCGGAACAGGCCAAGGGCGAGCGTATCGATTAGCGGCGTGACGTGAGTAGGCCGTTGATTCTTCGGTTGAAGGACAGCAATATCGAGGTTTCCTGTCATGGTATTCGATTCGAGGGGGTCGCGGTTCGGACGGGCTCGGGATGAGTCCGCGAGTTTGGGTATTCGTCGGACGGGGTATGGGGTATGCGAGTTGTCAACAGAATTAAGAATTCTCTCCGCGAATGGACGAGAAAGGACGGTTTCCCGCAGTGCTTGGTTGTCGATGTCATCCAGAATACTCTGAATAAGTGGTACCTGAGGACATCTGTTAGCCAGCTTTAGGAAACATGGCGACAGGTCGTACCGAGCGAACGATATCAGTCCACTCAATGAGATCACCAAGGAGGTGATCCCACCGCCCAACATAGAGGTCTTCAAATTCTGAATAGGTCATCACCGAACCTTCTTGGGCTACGGAGATCACAATCTGTGCAATGCGATGAGGAGTATAAAACTTTCGGTATATATCCTTGTATGATGGTGCGGGACTCTTGACCGTATACCACGCATATTGGGTTTCAACGTAGAGTGGACTGAAACCCGTTAGCTGAGATCTCAAGAGGGGAACGGCTGAAAAGATACACACTCATCCATGGCCTCGTAGTCTATCATGTATCTGAAAATTGCACTTGTGCGGAAGTGCTGGGGTTCTAAATGCTCATCATCCTCCACCCCATCTTCCTGACCCTCGTCCTCTTCATTGAGGTACACCGGGGAGACGCAACCAGCAGCCTCAAACTGGCGATCAGTGGCCGCGGAGTCATGGAGCAAGTCGAGTGGTATGAGCTCAAAGCCACGGGATGGACTGGGGTCGAAAACCACGAAGGCCGAGAGCTGTCGGACTGGCTTTCCCTGTCCATCACGGTAATCCTCTGGGTCCTCTCCTTGGACGACGGTCTCTGCGGCCTCTTTGATCTCATCCGGATGGGGGTGATAGGCTACCTCTAAGGTGCCAAGACAGCATAAGGAAGAAACTTGGATGAGAATGGCAAATGGGGAAGCTTACTTTGAACAGGTGGTCCGGCGTGTCTCTGGTGAATAGCTGCAGCGTCGCTCTTCAGACGCTTGCTGGCCTGGTCAAAGTCAGGCAATGCCTCCACCGAGTGCCCCATACTCACATTACATTTCAGGGCGTTGTCAGAATGTTTTCGCTTTCCGAGATTGGTTGTCGAAGGTTCATCTGCGGTTGCGTCTTGGCGGAGGCTGATGGTTTGGCCTGCGGCTTCTTCAGGAAAGCTGGCACCAAAGGCGGTGATTCGTTTGGGGGCCATGAAGGAGATATATTGAATAAAGCCCCTTGTATGAGGGCAACCAGGCAGAGACCGTACAGAGGACAGAAGGGAGAGGGGATTGAGGAGAGAGTGTGGCAGCTTCAAAGTAGTCGCCGTCGGGTAACGCTTGAACTAGCGGCGCTAAGTACATGATATAAGCGCCGAACTATGTGCCGACCCGCGCATGAGCTTGGACGTAACTTGGGGGTCGGATGCGTGTTTCATCCTAACGTCTGTTATCCATCTTCACGTTCGAACCGACGGCGAGAGTGCCGGACCACCACCACAGACAGTGGAACCATGCCACTGGGCGTGCACCACAGGTCAGCTGCTATCCTCAGCCTCCACAGCTCCGTCCAAAACACTCAAGGTTCTGTCGTTCCCCGCAGTCCTGCTGCTGATGTTTTCTGCTCTGTCGTACGATAGATCATCCACCTAACACTTGGTAGGAAGCCCCTCGCTCTGCTTTTCGGTGGTCTCGACTCCGCTCTGCAGGCTTGGACCCACCTGGCTTGCCTGTTCTACCCAGCAACCCCGTGTATATTGTGCTCCTAATATTTTCGCCATGATCAACCAAGGAAGTCTGACGGAATACTGAGCCAGAGCCGGCCTCGTACGACTGCTTGTGAGTGGCCCAGAAGTGAGAAGCTGTTGTGCGCTGATTCGGTTCTGCGTTGGGTCGTTTACTTACCATCTCCAGCGCCCTAACTCATCGCCCATCATGTCGTTCTGTGACAGTGTTTCCGAAGCCAAAGTTCCGTGACATTTGCGGTCATGCCATGCAAAGCCTCAAACGCTGCTTCATGGCGCGCACGCACTACGAGCCGGATCGAATGCAGCGTCCAACGAACGCCACCGTCATATGCGACCTGCCGCTGGTGTCTCCATGAGGATTAAATGGCGGTAGTCAGGGCGTCCCGATCCAAGGTTCGAACCTTTGCATGACGCGCCATGCACTTGTAGTAGGTGCGCATACACGCCACCTTCGATGCCCGCCCCTTCCTGAGACCTAACGCCGATGCTTCACCAGTATAAGACGTCCGCGCTCAGGACCAGGAGGCCAAGACCCCACCTCAACTCCTCCCATCGCAACTATCTCTGTTATGGGTATCACGAACGACATATCCTTTACTACCAACTTGTTTGTGCTGACATTCTTGACCTCATCCCCTCCTGGTGCTCACTGACGCGCACATCCCCACATCGTTAGTACCCACACCATAGATGGCAAACCTGCCACCTCTCCAACTACGGCCCCGATCGTCAACCCCACCACCGGAGAGGTCTTCGCCCATGTCCCTGTTGCGACCAATGAGCAGCTCGAAGAGACTATCGCTGCGGCTGAGCGCGCCGTTCCTGCATGGAGCGCGAAGACGTGGGACCAGCGCGAAGACGCCCTGGTCGCCCTCGCCGCCCTCGCCGGACAACACGCAGACCAGTTCGCGGAACTAATCATGTGCGAGGGCGGTAAGGACCGCATGAGCACGTAAGCGCCTCGAACGTTAAGGATCGTGCTGTGGTATCCTATCCGCTGACGGAGATAACCACATTAGCGGATTCGAGATTTCCAGTGCCATCCCGTGGATCCCCAAGTTTGCGAAGCACAGGCTTCAGGAGGAGGTGTCGACGGACGATGCCTTGGGGCGAGTGTCGACGATCCGATACAGGCCCTACGGAGTCGTGAGTGGTGCCCCCCGTCCCGATGTTCCTGCATTCTGATATTGATATTCAATTGTCATCAGTGCGCCGCGATAGTGGCATTCAAGTATGTTCACTTTCCACCGACACTCCACAATTCTTGTCTCATACGGCTGCCAGCTTCCCATTTGGCCTATGTGTCCTTAAAATGACACATGCCCTTCTCGCTGGCAATTGCCTTATTATCAAGGTTCCGCCTACCTGTCCGTGCGCCGCACTTAAGCTTGTCGAGCTCGCGCAGTCGATCTTCCCTCCCGGTGTGCTGTCCGTTCTCTATGGCGGGAATGACTTGTACGTCCCCCCACTCCCCTTCAATCACTACAGCCCAAGCTGAATGACATGGCATCGTAGGGGACAACGCATTGTCCAACACCCCCGCATCATGCGCATTTCCTTTACGGGCTCGACCACTGCCGGCAAGGCGATCATGCGTGAAGCCGCGGCCGAGCTCAAGAGCATCACGCTCGAACTTGGTGGCAACGACCCCGCGATCGTGTTCCCCGACGTCGACGTCAAGAAGGTTGCCCAGTGAGTGATCCTACATAACGTCTCTTCCCTTCCGTGCGGCTCTCATGCGAAAATCCAGGCATCTGTTCATCGGGGCGACGGGCAACGGTGGCCAGGCGTGTTTCGGGATCAAGCGGCTTTTCATCCACGAGGATATATACGAGGCGGTCCGGGACGAGCTCGTCGTGCTCGCCAAGGGGGCAAAAGTGGGGGACCCGTTCGACAAGGATACCTTCATTGGCCCCATGCAGAATCCGGCACTGCAAGACAAGCTGAAGTACGTGCTCTCCCAACTTGACAGAGCAATGTGGGATTGGACAATAACCGGCATGAATAGGGGTTTGTTGGCCGATTGTAAAAGCAACGGTTACAAGATTGCGTTCGAAGGCACAGTCTCGGATGAGAGCGGAAAGGGTTACTTCATCCCTATCACCGTCGTCGACAACCCCCCAGACGATGCGCGTATCGTGCGCGAGGAACGTGAGTGAATCACAACCAAGCTTAAGTCGGTTTGGGTCGCGTTAACTGGACTGCAGAATTCGGGCCCATCATCCCGTTGCTGAAATGGAGAGACGAAGAGGATGTGGTGGCACGTGCGAGTGCGTGCTTTCGGAGACCTTGAGAGGCCTTCAAAGGTGTGCTGACTCTGACTGCCACAGATAACAGCGAGTACGGCTTCGGCTCGACTATCTGGGGAACCGACATGGAGCGCGTTCGAAGGGTAGCGGAGAAGTTATACTTTGGCATGGGTACGTCGTCGTCATTCAGTAGAGATACAGATATTGACAACGCTATCGCTTGCGTGACTTTGACAACCGGTCGGCGCAGTGTGGATCAACGAATGGGCCACGGTTTCACCAGAACTTGTAAGTTTCCACGTCATTTCTACCAGAGCTTTCTCCTAACCGCCTTCTAGCCTCTTACAGGAACCAAGGTGAGCCTTCAAAGATCGTCATGCGCGGCGTTTTCGCCCGAGATGCCAGCTCAAACTCTTTCCTATTCGCCAGCACTCTGGAGTGGGCGTGGAAAGCTCGAAACATGGGCTGGCTTCGTGGGTCTATATCCAGGCGTTTGTGTGCAAGCAGTCTATCGATTGAGGGTCGTGACGATGTACATTGGTAGCGAAGATTACAATGCGACGAGCTTGGACAACATGGCAGTAGATACATGTACAAAGCAGCAGAACAAGCGCCATCAGATCCGAATTTAGCTGCGCCAATACTGAGCCCAGTCGTGCATCCTGTCCAGCACCGCGGTGAAGGGCGAGATGTCGTTGAGGAGGCGCTCAAAGTGCTCGATCGCCTGCTCCTCGGTCAAATCCAGGCAGAACTTGCCGAGCACCTGCTCGTGCACGTCGCGCTGCTTGATGTGCGGGATGTTCGCGTCGACCATGAGCGTGACAAGGTTAAGGATGAGGTTCGCGCTCTTGCGGAGGATCGAGAACGCGGTGAAGCAGAACGACTTGAAGCGCTGGTAGTGCACGGACTGCACACCGCCCATCGCATCGACCATCTCTTTGCAGATCTTGACGGGCGGCGCGAGCGGCTTGGGGTCGCGCCCGAGGATGTACCCGAAGTCGACTGTGGCAAGAGTCAGAGCCAGCGCAAACAGGAATGAATCAGCGAGTGGGCCCACTCACCGTGGAAGAAGTGGCCGTCGGGGGTAAGTAGGAGGTTGTCCAGATGGCGGTCTCCGACGCCCAGCAAGTAGGTCATCACGCAGTACCCAGCTACGAAGAAGCAGCATCAGTCAGAAACCGAACCCTGTGACCAACCGAGAAACACACTGACCACAGCTCCTTACAAACGTGTCGATGACGCCGGGCTCGACGCCGTAGGTCCCCACGCTCCCTTCGTCAGGGTAGTGCGCGCGCAGATAGTTCAAAAGTGTGCCATGCTCGCTGATGATCGCTGAGATCGTCTTGCTCGGGATGAACTGCACCATGCCCTGGCTCGGGCCCGTCGCGAGCACGTCGTACGGGCTAACCTTCAGGTCCAGGTTCTCCTTGCGCAGCAGCCGGTCCATGAGCGTGAACAGCTGGATGACGAGCTGGTCCTGGCGCATGTCGTCCCCGTCCTTGAACATGATCGGGTACTCGCCGCCGTCCGCGCACTGGAAGTAAAGCAGCATCGGGAACATGTTCGACTTGAACACGCTCGACCTGTCCGCGACGATGCCCGTGATCTGCACGCGCGCGTTGAGCGGCAGTGGCAGTGGCGCCATGGACGCCAGGCCGTTCTTCCCGTCTGTGAGGAACGCGCGGAGCTTCTCGATCTTCTTCGGGCGCGGGTCTTTGGAGGTCCGAAGCTCTGCTGCGCGCTTCGCGAGCGTGTCGACGAGCTCGCCTTGGCGGCGCATGAGATCGCGGCGCTCGTCACCATTATCCTAGATACCGTGTCAGCGAGAGAAGGGTATATTCTGTGTTGGTGCGGCTACCTTCAGAATATTCATGAATTTGAACACGACTCTGCCGTACAGCTTCGCCATGACCTTGTCCTCCATCGCAACTTCAACCATGAGGTACCAATGGAACCGGTTACCCAATACCGGATTTCGCACCGCACGGGCGATTAGGAAGTCGGCGAGACCACTGTCATCATTGGATACAGCGCTCGTCGCAGAGCGTGATGACCGTTGGTCGCTGGCCGTGCTCTCGAATTTCAGCGCCTGGACGAGTTGCAACAGGTATAGGTGCAGCTCCTATAATGTTGTGAGCGATATGGGCGATGTTGACCTGAGGAGGGCCAGAGGGGGCTTACGTCATCGTCTGCCCTGCTGAGTTGTTTTACTGCATATGCTCTAACACGAGAGTCCACGGTGCCAGGACCAAGCAACTCGAGCGCATCGTCAATGTCGATTTCTGTCCACTGTGGCAGTAGCTCTTCCACAGCTTGCTTGACTTCTGATGGGTCTCGCCAGGTGACGGATTTGAGGAACTTGGTGAGACCGTGTTTGTCTCGCGTCAGGTAGAACCGGAACTTCCAGATCAGGTCCTTCTCTTCTGATGTAAGTGGTTGACTTGGAGCGTAGTTGAGGATGACCTAGTTAACATCTAGTAAGCAAACAAACACAGGCGCACAGGGCGTAAAAACTGACATACCGAAAGTTCGTCGCGAATTTTCGCGTTTGGTTTAAGCTCGCGGTCATATGGACTGCTCCTGTGACTGCGAACTAGGCGGCGATGCTTGTCCTCAACGGGGTTCTCCCGAGCTAGGTCAGGATCAACAACAGCCCATAGATGACTGTCAGCTGTGAAAGCGCTGGGTTGTGGTGCTGGTGTGGGGGGAACAGGGGCGGCAGAGGAGGTGGACGGGCCAGGCACATTGGACGCATCCTGGTCGTCGGTGGTTGAACAATATTGGGTGGGTTGAGGAAGCGGTAGGCACTTACCGGTTCACTGAAGATGACGGGGAAGTCGAAACGCGGAAGATCAATGTATAGAAACAGATTTTCCGATTTCGCTGTCTCTGCCTAGCGCGATCGTCAGCACTGAGCCACCTGTCCTCAAGCGAGCTGAACGCACCTTGTGAATTTCCCCCATCTTGCGGAAGACCAGGGTGTCCAACCAATCAGACTTTGGAAGGTCTCCACGGTCGTACTTCTTGATCAATTTCTCAAGCCTCCCGGTCTCATCCCTAGTCCCCATCTTGCTTGGTGTCGTGGTCTCGTTCGCGCCATCCGCTTCGCGATCCGGCCATAGGATCATACGATGCTTGCCGCGACGGAGAGTCCTGCGCAAGACACATAAAGGTTCATTCCCAATGTTCCGAGGAGGAAACACGCACCATTTCTTCCCAAACAGACGAAACGTCGTCCCACCCACTGGTACCGCGGAGCGTGGACCAGCAATATCCCACACAGTGAATGTGACTTGCGAGTTGAGAGGCAAATCACAGTAACGTATCGGAAGCGTGATCCATTCGTTCCATCTTCCCGGCCATAAGTCAACACGCGTTGTGAGGAGGGAAAAGGGAGGACAGGCTGACGTATACTGGTTGCGGAAGGCCTTGAACGCGGTACGGAAGGGGATCGTCAATGGTTTGTTGTCGGCTACGAGCTGACATGTGACGTATAGGTCCGAGTAGTCTCTTCACTGCGGTCATTACTCTTGAGGAGGCGAGTAGAGATCTCGAAACTGATACTTACGGGGCTTGCTGAATGCCTTGGAAGCGCAACTCGGGTTTCTCCAAAACCTCGGTGAAAGGGTGTGCCTTGCGGATACCTTCCAGTTGTGATCTGCGAACAAGGTACGATAAGATGAACCCTCTACCGGCGACAGTGAGAGATGGAATTACATTCGAAAGGTGACGGGCATTGTAAGGTCGCTGAGCTTTGCGAAGGTGAAGTCATCGCGGTTGTCTTTGTCCATAGCGAAGTGTCGGGCGTAAGGAGCGTCTGCAGAGTGTCAAGCAAAGAGAGGACTGGCTGAGACTGGGAAGGCGAGGACGAGGAGGACGAGTGGCTGCAGCGGACAGACCAAGCGCGATGAAACTGGAATGCATGGCCGAGTAGCCGAGCGCACCCTGTCTGATCACCGTCATGTTCTTGCCCCGGCCCGAGCCGGGCGACTTGCCACAGTCCCTCTCAGTCTGCTTTCCCCGCGTCCCCTCTCACTGCTCGCCTCCTCGTCCACCCAAACTGCACTCCCTGCCTACGCCTACTTAACCATGGCCATCGCCCGCCATGAGATCCCACCTCAAGTTCTCAGCGGCCTCTCGCTAACAACCCGTACCGGTCTCGAGCGGCTCAGGGACCACCAGCCGGAGCTGGCAGATCTGTTCGTCCCAAGTCCCATCTAGAGGTGCACGTATATCGAGGATGATTTCAGCTCAGGATATCCCGCCAACAAACTTGCAGCGGTTCTCGTTCTTCTCTACGAGAAAGCTGGCGAGCTACGCGTTCTCCTCACCACCCGCTCCAAGTCCCTCCGATCGCACCCCGGCCAAGTCGCACTTCCCGGAGGCAAGGTAGATGACACTGATGCGGACGTGTATGAGACTGCTGTGAGTCTTCTTAACATTTTCCTCGTACTCCGATGTGGAAACTCACTAGTGCAGTACCGCGAAGCACATGAAGAAGTCGCCCTTCCCCGACACCATCCCCATGTTTACACCGTTTGTACCCTGCGACCATACATCTCCTCCAGCAAGCTCCTCGTCACCCCAGTCGTCGCCCTTCTCACAGATTTGTCCGTCCTCGACAAGCTCATCCCCTCACCTGGTGAAGTAGATAGGATATTTGACCATCCCCTCGAGGCCATCCTCGATCCTGCCCTCGCTGCAAAGGAGGATCTAGCTCCTAGAGGTAGCGAGGATTGGATATACAACGAGGAGCTCTACGTCGGTCTTTTTGCCCGGTTTGCCTGTTGTTATTCGCTGCTGACGTTTCGGCTAGTGTACGTCCGATATCGACTTGCCCTGGCTAGCGAACAGCACGTATCGCATGCATCGCTTCCGGTCAACGGCCGTTCCAATTAAAGGCTTGACCTCTGACATCCTCGTCAGTAGTCCTGTCCATTTTTGTTTCACATTTGACGGTTGGGTGCTAAGATCCGCTCCCCAACGCAGATTGCGGTCGCAGAGATTGCGTATGAGAAGCCAACCACGTACGGCCGATACGCTCCGAACCAGCTGAAGACATTCAGCCCAATCCTGCGCATCTTGCTTGGCCAAGTTCCTGTCCAAGACGTTGCCTCCGGGACCTCCACGCCCACCCCGAAGGTAGAGGTCGGCATCCCCTCTACCACTGGGCTTGTACAGGCTGTGGTGCAGGCAACAGAGTGATTCTTGTACTCAGACAAAGTCTCCACCTCCCTCGGGTTCTACAGTAGAGAGCTTGAATATTTTTATAGATGCCATATCCTGTACTTTTGTTCAAGACTAACGGACAGCCGTCATATGTAACTCGTACCGCCTGGCTGCGCGTTGCTTAGTCCTTAAGGATTGGACAAGTTTGGTTGCTGGACATGAACAACGAATGAGCCTGCGTTGACCAAGGTCTCGAGCATGTGTAGCACCAGTTGGGAAGGCCACCAGGTTATTTTACACATAACGTATGGTCCTGCTACGTTCATACTGCATGGTAAGATTTAGATGCACGCAGACAACCCTCGGGCCGTTAGTATTAAGCCCGAGCAGGGCAAGCGGAGACTGAGGTTTCAAGGGGCTTTGCCGAGGGCTGACATTGCTTGTCAGCCTCTCTCGCAGTCCCGCCCATATAATCCGGCCCTTCGTCGCTCACAGAACCACACTTCACTTCTTTACCACCTCCATCCCATACCGCCTCCCTCCCTTTCATCTCGGTGGTAAGTACCACGAAAGGGTCCTTGTGCACAGACTTACTAACCGCGCTTGTGTCCAACACTCCGGGGCGGTTCGAGGAAGGAACCAGGTGAGTGGCTAAATTCTTGATTGTCAGTGCTGATCCCTAGGATTTTGGGTTGCCTGAGTGTCTGACCGTTTGACTTCGGCGGTAAGTACTGCATGTACTCTGCCAGATGCCAACGGACCTACTAACCACAGATCCTGTCCAGACCGCTCAGCGGTAGCATGGGATCCAGAAATTAGTCCCCTGGTCAACCCACTTACTGACGGCGCATTAAGGTGTCCCACTTACTGACGGCGCATTAAGGTGTTGAATGACATTAGTACGAGGTCCGCCGTTTGCAATCCACTCTCATGTACTGCAAACGCCCCGTTGAAGTTTACTTCAACTTCAATACATAACCTCCATGGACTTGCGAGTGGTGGCACAGCCACCCATCCTTCGATACCGCGTGATCACAGTGCACAGCTTGTCGAGCACCGGGTGCAGAGCAGCCAGACAGTCTTCCGAGAGCACTGCGTGTGGATCCTGGCACTAGCAGGTGGAGTCTCCTGCAAACCTCAAAATACTCAACCGAAAATCGCTGCACGCTGTTTAATCCACCAGCGTCTCGGGCGTGTTTGACGTCAATAACCACCCATATCAACTGGATACCAACTCATTGTTCGCCATCCTCCTCTTAGATCAACAGACTACATGCGCTCGCCACAGGGTTACTCATGTGTACAACTATAACTATCCTGTAGGCCATTGACCAACGCATCGTCCTGCAAGAACAACGAGTAAGCCTGGGGAACAATTCTCTCGGAAAGCAAACCCGCTTACTACTCAAAAGACCTATTCACGCGGCGATCACATACGCAGCGATCCCTTCGTCCACGTACCCCAAGTTCGCAATGGCGTTGCTCCTCTCCGCCGCGTTCGTCGTGTAGAAGTGGTCCGTCACCGCCGGGTTGTCCATCCTGTACAGCGGCACGGCGCCGCACTGGCTGCTCGGGTACACGTATGCCGCGACGCCCTCGTCCCTGTACGCGTCCTGGGCGATCGCGTTGGCGCGCTCGCTCGCCGACGTCGTGTAGAAGTGGTCGCCCCCGACGGAGCTGTAGAGGCGGTAGAGCGGCACGGAGCCTGACACCTGGGTCGAGAAGACCTGTGCAGCGTCGCCCTCGGAGCGGTAGCCAAGGTTGTTGACCGCGTTCTCGAGCTCGACGGCGTTCGTCGTGTAGAAGTGGTCCGCCACGCTCGGGTTGTAGGCACGGAGGAATGCCACGGTGGAGGAGCCGCAGGCGTCCGCTGCACGAGCCTGATACGTAGGGTAAATTTTGTGAGCGCATGACTTCGCCAGCAGGGGTGGGGCTGGGGGTGGGGGTGAGGGGGAGAAGCGGAAGACCGTACCTCGTTGGCTGGGGCCGCGACAGGGTGGGCTTGCGCCTGCAGGAAGAAGGCCGACGCGGCGACGAGTGCGAAGAAAGACTTCATGATGCTGAGTGTGTAGAGGACTGAGCTAGGCAAGGACCTGGCGGCCAAGCAACTCATCGACTCGCCTTTTATACATGGTGCTCTGCGCAGCTCCCAAAGGCCCTCTACAAATTTCAACGAGAAGGTCACACAAGGACGCAGGTCGGCAGCCTGAGGCAGACCTGACATGCCGCCGACAGGCGAGCTAGTTAGTAGTCGGCCTCCGATCTGTCAACGGAGAAAAATATGTTTCCTCGTGTTGCTCTCTGGATATTCCTCCATTCTATTCGCAAGACCTACGACCATTCGAAGGGCACAACCTACTATAGTCGCTTGGACGAAGGTCTTAGTTTCACTACGAATCGCATGCCTGAATTTCGACTTACATGACCACGGTCGAAGTCGTCGCGAAACAGAGCAGGAACTAGACCTGAAAACAAAGCACGACTCCCTGGCCTTGTGAGACCATATGTACATCAGAGAAGCGGCCTGTCAAGCATAACATAGGATGACCCGCCGCCCATGAGACGCTCCAACATAGCTATTGAAGAGCCGCAGTTAAGGGTGAGCCACATCCCCGGGCCCATTCAGCGAGAACCTAGTAGCGTCAGGCAGAAGAGCTCCTGATAGTTGGTCACAGGCATACTTTCTTCGAGCCTCTTTACGAGCTTTGAGCTTCAGAAAAGGCAATAACTGGAATGTCAGTTCGAAGACTGCGTGCACCGCGACTGCCTGGACTTACCCGCCCTCTGTGCCTCGAGTATCGCCTTCCGATCCGTACAGAGAGGATATTGGGGTTGGGAGAGGCTAGTTCCCATCCGTGTGAGGCCGTACGGCAAGCGGTTTAAGGTTTACTGAGCCTAACCAACGTGTATATTACAACGGATCCTGCGCATTAACGTCATCAAGGCGGTGAGTACGTAGTAGTTTGTTTGCAGGACAATAGAGTTACAAACCGCGCTGTCCGCTTAGACCGGGCTCGGCTGCATTTCCTGAGATCGGGGCGCGGCCCCGTGCAATGACTGTATGCGCGCGGCCTGCCCACAGGGCTGGCTGTCGTGACATGATCAATGTTTCACTCCTGGGATTATCTCCGTAGTCGATCCATTCACTGCAACAACGGCGTTGGGGAGGTAATGCACGACAAAGTCGCGAAGCATAGTCATACAGGGACAAATATAAGTAAGGCATGTGGATCCTATTGTGCTACTGACCATGTAGATGGACGCGGATGTTTTCGGCTTATAATAATGTGGATTGAAAATGGCGGCGGTCAAATAGCGGGATGCCAAACGCTCCTGCCGTTCACCCTCGAGACGGCCGCCGTGTCCTGTGTGACTGGATCGGGGCTGAACGTCTCGGTCAGGACGGCGAGCTTCGAGCGGTATTCATCCATGCCGATGTATGCGCCGCACATCCGTCGCTTGCCGTCGAACGCCGAACGCCCATGTAGGACCCTGTGATTGTCGACCACTAGAGACGTCACATCAGCACCTGAGGGCTGCGACTTGGGGAAAGAGCCGGTGGGGTGATACGTGCCTACCGCAGTGCCGGGCGAAAGTTGCACCCAGTATTCGGAATCGGGACTGGACAGCAGTTTGTACCATGTCCGGATCGCGTCGTACCTGTGAGAGCCTGACGTTCAGCATCTGAAAAAAGACGTTTGGGTGCGTTTTGAACGCACCATGGCTCGACTTGGTCAGCTTGAAGATCCCGGAGGACACTTCGGTCGTCATTGTTCCAGCGCACTTGCACAAGCTCGCCAGCCTTGTGCTTGAGGATGGGCGTGTTGCGAGTGCTCGGGGTAAACAAAGCGTCCGCCTCTCCGGCGGCGTGTGTAGGGACCGAGACAGTCGAAAGAAGCTCGTACGCGTCGGGGTTAAGCTCCTTCAATATGGATGCAACGTAGAAACCATCGACAAGCAACGTCGCGCCGCCTTTGCCGCCGGAGTGCTCAAGGAGATGGAAAAGCTGCAGTCCGCAGGGATCCGTCTGCCAGCGGGGAGCTATTAGCAAAGAAACGGGGCAAGTGACGGGATGCTCACAAAGTAGGTGGTGTCGGTATGTGCTCCAAGGGCGAGGGTCGTGTACGCGGTGTCACCTTTGGCGAGGTCGGAGGTGAAGTCCCAAAAAGTGCCATCTATGTACAGGTTAGGTAGAGCAGAGGGATACACGTTTTAGGCAGACGCTGACATTGTGTTTCCCTAATGAAGCCTATTCTTCGAGAGAGTTCCTCTGTCGCCTCGGGTGTCGTGGGGACACCAGAGATGAAACAGAAGCCGAATTTGTCTATGCGAGATAGCCACTTGAAAAGGCCCTGCCCATCGGCTGCCATGGCTTCCTCATACGTCACTGTTGGTGGATCTTGGAGAATCTTGGATCCCCAAAGAATTCGTCTGGTACACTTATCAATAAAGCGTTGCGTTAAAAATAAGCATGATGCAACGCACTCTGACTTGGGAGGCTGAGACATAGGTGGATCGTAGGAGTTGTATCGCAGCCATGACCATGGATATAGAGAGGTATGCGGCTGAGACGAAGGCCCTGAAATGAGGTCACCAACCCGGATCACAGTAGATTGGCATGGTCTGATACATACAGTGAACTTGTAGCCCCTCGGGCCTGGATTCGACATGGGTGGGCTTGATTTCTGGAGGGATCTTGCTTTATCCATGAATGAATGCGTCCAAGCGTCAAAGATGGTTTAATTGACAACGTACGTCAAATGTGTTCACAAGGCGCTGTTTCGTGTGAGGGTGGAAACATTCAGGGCAACGGCAGTGGTCTCGGAGCCATATATGATGGCTTGTATGCATGTCAGATGGTTGCAGCAAGAGTGTCGGGAAAGACTTACAATCGTGAATATGTGGTCGAGTCCCAACCGAGAACAACCTTCCTGTCATCTATTCTGCTGCTTGGCACGTGGGTCGGGGCCTGTGTGTCGTTACTCGGACGCGCTGGTAGAGTGGCAGAGAAGCTTGGGCATGACGTCGAAAATCCGGCGGTTGATTTGCGTGGTGGACGTAGTATACGAGATGCCTTCATGTAGATAGGTCAAGTGACAGGTATGACCACAGATTGACAGTACAACTGACCGGTGGAGACCCATACAGTTGGCTTCTGGGCAGTACATTTGATAATGACGGAGCTACGCAGCGTTGCATGACTGGTTTGCAGGATTTCCGTAAGTGTTGGCGTCGACACCCAGCTTAGGCCCAGCAGTGGGGAGAGTTCGAGCACACGTAGCAAGAATACCGCTGAATACAAGCGTAGCAGAGGAGGAACAAAGCCAAGTGCTGGTGGTTGAGGACGAGTCCAGAGGCTCTCAAGGCAGAGGAGTCGAGCCCAGCTCTACGACGAGTGGGTGCAACATCCGGCCCGGCCTCGACCCGGCTCGGTTCCGGGTCTGCCGACCAGCGACGTAATTAACTGCGAATGCCCTTTAAAGTTATGGTCTGGCTCCGCAGCCCTCTGGTACCCGGATCGCCACCAACTATTCAGTCATCACCCAGAAAGTTCCCGCAAATATGCCAAACATCTAGATACGACCCAGACCTACAGCTACACCGCCAGGGAGATTGCAGTGTTCCGTTTGGTTCCATCCCCAAGATTTCATGATATACGTATGTGGGCACGAAAAACCAAATGTGCCAATGCACCTGGGCTCCCGAGCGGATCCTCAGTAGTTTTCATGATCCCGAAAATAGCATCACTTCGCGCAACGAACTGGGGCAACTGTCTTGGCTTGTCTTTTCTCCCCGCAGACGAAGGCAAGTCCATCCTGGTGCAGGCTCTACGTTCCTTCATGCCCATATGCACTTCGCTAGGGTCGATTCAACCCCTCGAACGGTCTTGGTCGAGACTACAGCGAGCACCCACCGTGCCAGCCCCAAACTCGCCATTACACCTTCAAATCGTTTCCCGGTTCTTGGGGGTGTCGAGCGGCAGTGACGGAATAAGTAATGTAAGCAGCAGGATCACAGGCTTACGCGTGGGGTGGTCATTGACTATGTACACTGTTGGTTACAGTGCGCTCGCCGACGCTCTTTCTTAGGCATCGGGAAACGAAAGAGTGAAAAAGCAGACGTAGACCAATGAGTATGCGTGTTATGTACTGTGCTCTGGTTGTTCGCGACTCACTGGATCACAACCTCGACACGTGCAAAAACATTTTGTCTTGGCCAGAGCTACTGTCCCTCCGCCATACGCTCTCCTAGCATCGACCTTCCTCGCGTCATTCAATGCCAGACCATGAGGTACCCGGCAAGTAGCTCTGGACCGTGAAGGAGACAGCCACTGGCCCAGGGTTGCAATTTGATTCTATAGTGCTCTATTATTTCTATGGACTCCCAGGACTCGGATATTTCGCACATTCGTCAATCACCGACTGTTGTTTTGGAGGGCGTTCCATACCCGCTCCTCAACCGCGCGGATGACGTTTGACGGCGTGTTGAGGCTAACCATGAAGTACGCGACATTGCCCAACGTCCTGTAGTGGATGCCGAACGGCGAGCCCCCAGGTGCCGCCGAGAGGGCATCGTGGCCAGCGTGGACAGCCGTCTTGATAGATTCCAGAAGCACGCGCGCAGAGTGCGACTGGTAGCCTGTAAGCAATACAATGAGCAAACGCAACCCCAGGTCTAGAAGGAGTGTGGCATAATGGTAAGCTCACCGGCTGCGTCGTCTTTGATCTTAATGCTGAGCACGGTGCCGAACGCCATGATTTCCGCGACCCTATCCACGTGCGACACGACGTTCACGAAAGCCGGGTCCCAGAAGCTCCACACGGCCGTCTCCTTCGAGGCCACCGATTTTGCGTCGGGATTGGCGGGCACCCGGGGGGGTGGGCGGCCCCCCGCCACTTCTCGCGCGCCTCTTCCCACTCGTCACTTGCGGCGAGGCGGTCCACGAGCTCAAGCGACGCACGTGCGACGGCGCAACCGACGGGGTACGCGGTGTAGCTGTGTCCGTGGAGGAGCGCGTCGACCTTGTCCTCACTGAGGAACGCACGGTAGATGGAGTCCGAGGCGAGCGTCGCCGCGAGTGGGAGGAGTCCGCCTGTCAGGATCTTGGCGTGCACGGAGATATCGGGCGGCGTGCCGAGGAGCGGGTGCGTCGTGGGCAGACCAAGGCGGTAGAACCCCACGAAGACCTCGTCAAAGATGACGGGCATCCCGGACCACTCGGACGGGGACACAGAAGCGGTCGAGGACGAGGGGGTGGGGGCACTGCGGACGACGTCGATGAGGACGCGTTGGAAGAGCGGGTCGACGAAGATCATCCCACCGGCGCCCATCACCAGCGGTTCGAGCACGAGGGCGGCGATCTGAGGCCCATTACCGTCCTTGAGCTTTTGCAGTGTTTGCTGGATGTACCGGCGATAGACGTCGGCGAGCGGGGACTTGAGGCGCTCCTCGACGTGGTATGTCCATGATAGCGATACGGTGTCGACATCCGTCTTGCCGTCTTCCGCCTCCGCCGCAATGGCCGGGGGCAGACTGACGACAGTTCGGCCTTTCCGGATCCCGACTGTTGGGGGATCGAACCAGTAGCCCTTCGCGTCGTGCCACTCGCAGGTGTACACGCCCGTGTCCTCGCATGCGTCCATGGCGCCGATCGTGTCCCCGTGGTAGCTGCCCTTCAGACCGAGGATACCGAGGTCCTTTCGGCGTGGTCCGCCGAGCTTGCCAGCTTCGCGAACAGAGAATGCTCGCAGAGCCATCTTGATCGCCACCTCCATACCGGTCGAGCCGTCGTCCGAGAAGAACGCGCGCGCGGCCCAGCCTTTGCCCGGGCCGTGTTGGACAAGACGTTCCGCGAGCTCGAGAGCGGGCAAATGTGTCGCTTCGGGGAACATAACGTGCCCATATCGGCCGGCCGCACTTGCCGCTGCGAGAGTCAGCGAAGGATGAGCGTGGCCAAGAGCTTGCGTCCACCACGATGCGGAACCGTCGAGCTGCGGCTCGAGTAGCGATGATCCACGTGAAGCAACAGGGGTGGTCGAAGAGGGTGATGATGTCGGGGGAGCAGGCGTGCGATGGCCGTTGTATATGCTGAAGAAGTCACCCCATGCGCTATCAATGATGTTTACGTCCGCTTCGCGCTTTACGTGTTCGTGCTGCACGAAGGGCCACCAGATCGAGTCGAGAGTGCGGCGAGGCATAGAATCGAGCTCTGTGATGCGGCGGCTGTGACAATCATCCAAGTGCTTGACAACGTTGAAAATCGGGCTGGTGCCGGTAGAAGGCACGATATCCTGATAGTAACTCTCTGTGAGCAAGGCATCCTTCGACCGATCTGAATGCCGTTCTGGGGGTGGGGGCACAGACATCACTGGAATGTCGCGTTCTGCAAAGTAGGAAGAGAGGTACTCCCAATTGCGGTAGTACTCGTCGCGGAAGAGCAGGATGGCATCGACGATGTACCCTCGAAGGAGCAACGCTTCATACGAGGCGATGGTGGAAGATATCCCTCCGAGCCTCGAGTCTCCGACCAAAACTGTGGGGAAGAAGAGAGGGCGATAGCTATCGAGCTGAGTCGTCCCCGATAATGTAGGACTGTGGACACCTGACGTAGACCATTGAATACGTATGGAGAAGAGAGAGAGAAGAAACAGACGGCAGCTACGTCGAACGATCGAGTCGCTTACCTCCTGCAGTCTCAACATACATGTGGCTATATGCAGTAGCCTCTCTAGCGCAGCTGCGCACATGACTGGCAACTGCATTCACAAATGCATCATCAGTTGGTACCACCCTCTGCGACGAGGATTAGATCAGCATAGGCTGAATGCAGGGAAGTACTGCAAAATACCTGCACGGGACCGCTTTCGTTTGCACGGCGGGCAGCCAAATGTGGGCTGACTGGATCGTCGAAGCGGAAAAGACATTTGCTGCTCACGCGGCTGCTGTGCTCGCCAGCTAGGGCCAATACGCGTCTGCATCGAGGCTAGGTTAGTAGTGCCAAGCAAAAAAAAAATCGGAATCTGATTCTATAACTGACTCATCGTCCGCATCCGACAAGGGACCGGTGCTGACAGGCTTCAAGTAGTGCACAAGATGGCCACTCGCTGCTGAGGCGCGCACTAAGGCAGAGGTCAGGACAGTCTTGCCAACATCTGTGTTGGCTCCAAAAATCTGGTGTATCCTCAGATGCTTGAAGAGTAGGGACATTGGACGCAGTTGTGGTGGATACACCTAGCACATTGAAGAAGGCTCGACCGGGGTTTGAGATGAGGACGGGGGAGTGAATGGGGGGAGTTAGACCGGCAGCGGGACCTGTCATGCCCAGATGACCGTCAGCATGAGCACAGGCCGACGAACAAACCAAATCTTACGGCCGGAGTCTGCTCCGGATTTGGAAGCTGAATGCGCTGGATACAGGCTTCGGTCTTCCGGCCACAATCGCTCGGCTCAGGTCCTCGCCTTGGTCGCGTTGGAACTTGGAGATAAACTCACAGGCACCGGGCGCCGCCGGTCATGTCCGCATACGGCTGTTTGTCCGTGTTAGCCTCCGAAACCCTCCGTACCGCCACTGCTCGCAACCTTCATGTTACTCAGGCCTGAGGCTACTAAAGCCGGACCGAGGCTTTCTACGTGATTTACCCATTGGGACTCAACTATATGTTCAGTATGTCATAGAAGATACCAAGATACTTACGTGCATCAAGTATTACGAAGAATATGCGTGTGGTCGCAAAGCATGCTTCATGAAGCGCCGCCAAGAGCGGCGCAGCTTGATCCTCAACAAGGCTCACATAAGCGTACATGAAACGTCTTTCACATCTCCTTCTGCAGCTATGGGAATGTGGAACCTGGTAAGACATGGTAAAGCTGTATATAGAGGCGGGCGATGAAAGCAACAAGCTATGCCACAGTCTCAGCCTGAAGAAACTCGGTTGAGCGAACGGCCTTGGGTACATGCCGGATAAGGAGAAACGCTTACGAAAGCACGCGGAAAGACATGCACCGCGCCGCAAGTAAAGGCTGTCCTCTGCATTGCCCCCCCCATCCCGCAGGCCCCGCTTCTCACCTTGCTGCGCCAAATCCTGCACCAAACAACAGCGCCCATTACTTAAATCTATCCTAACAATCCTCCTCGACAGTTTGACGACCGACTGCACCCTTCTCTCCCTCCGACCCACCCCATTCCATCTCCTCCTTCATCTCGCCCTTTGCGCCCTTGTCCATCTCCTTAGACCACCATGTCTCTATTCGACACGATACAGAATGCGGCCATGAAGGTGCTCCCAGAAAAGAAGCACAGTTTGCCTACCCAACCCTCTGGCATTGGCAGCGGCGGGATGGTTCCCTTCGAGGATGACGTGAGTTCTCTCCCGTGTCTCGTTCCTCTTCCCCCACCACTGCTGCCCTATGCCGCGTCACTTGCAATGTTGCGTGTTTCCATCTGCATTGGGCCAGCGATCGATGGCCAGAGCCCGCATATAGCGTGCCCTCATGTCCGCGCCGCGGATCGAAGGACGAGATATGCCGGGATTCCGCTTACGTAAGGTTCATGTTTCTTCGACACTTCCCCCACTCTCCCCATGGTCACGACTGCAGAGACCGCAGAACAGAGCACACAAACCGGAGGCTATCTCGTCTTCCTCCTCTTCATCCCCTTGCTATCTACGATATGGATTTGGGTTCATATTCCCGCCTCCCGCTTATTTCTCAACCGAAAACTCACGGGGAGCATTCGCTTATAGATGATCGTATCGAAACCAGCCATAGTGTTCCATGCGTCGCAAGTGTTTTTCAACTTCCTAGCAATGGCTACCATGGCTGGTGCTGCCGCGTTCCAGCAAAAGTGGCATGTGGGGCCTTGTAAGTGTGACGCACTTCGTTCCCGCGTGGCGTACACGAACTGATCGGGTTCACATTATAGCCGGTCTCAGTGGTTTTGCCATTTTCATCGCTGTCATCGGCATATTCTACTCTCTGTTCATCCTACTGGTGCCCGTCATATACGAAAAGTATGACAAGGGAGCACGCCTCGCTCGTGCACTGAAAGAAGTACGCGTCGGCTTCATTCTCTCTGGAGCAGGGACGACGGTCAGCCTGTTAATCGCGTAAGCTTTACTATCTCCACTTTCACATGCCCGAATTCAACATTTGTTCAGTTTCATTGTCACCATCTCCGCGTGGACAGAGCCAGGCTGCAAAGACGCAAGCAAGGACCCCCATGCTAGCCTTGGGAAGGACTTCCAAAAGGGTCTTGACGGATTCTGCAGCACGAAGAAGGCTGCAGCCATTTTCTTTTGGCTCGTTTTTGGTAAGTTCCCTGCAACTAGGTCCCTTTTGAATCCTGAACTCACCGTGAACTAGTCTTCTGGGCTTGTTCGCTGACTTTGACCATCATGGACTGGCGCAACGGCAAGAGTGCTCGTCCGCGCGACCCTCCCTTCACCCACCCTGTGGAGCAATCAGAAGGTTCTGTCTATGAGCGTGCGGACGACCGCGACGAAGACGAAGGCTCAGATGAGGAGGCTGGTCGGCGGCCGTACTCTGACAACTCCAACACTGCCTACTCCCCCTTCAGCGATGCGAACCGCCTCTCTGGCGTTCCAACCAATTCGTCGAGCAACAACCTCTCCTACCAGTCTCCGTCAGCGCCGGCCTTTGCCAGCTCACAGCCCGCGAGCCGCCCAAGCATTGATGCATATGGAGCTTTCTCTGACCCGGCGCCATCGGGCTTCGCAGCCTCCAACCCGTACGGTGAGGATAGGCCACGGGTCAGCCGAACCATGCAGTACGCCGACCCGTATGCTGCGGTCCGGGCATCCATTGCGGGCGGTGCAGCTGGCGCAACCACACCCCCGAGCGGCGGACCTCCTCCACCTGGCTACTCGTCTTACGGCGAGTACAGATGAGAGACCAAAGTGGCTAGACGAGACGAGGACAGGCACGGGGATGGATGGACGCTTTTTCCGTTGTTGTAGCTCGGGTCATTCTTGCTCTTGTGGTGGTGTGGCGGACACACAGTTGTTGCGGCCGCCTTTCCTTAAGGTCGGAATAATCGCCTCAGCTGTAACGTGGCTATAGTGCATGTACTACACGCTAACTTATGATCGCGACGAGTCTAGTCTCTAGCATTTACACCCCCAATTTACCCCCATGTATTATCATAGCTTCCATCTACCTTCGCAAACTGTCTGCCTGTTTGAAAGCAAGTGCATGTCAGCATTTGAGTGTGCCGAAGCACGGAGACATAAGGGAGGACAAGACTCTCAAACCTGTGCAGGAAGGAACAAGGCCAGGGAATGGAGGCGGGGTCCCGAGGACGCGTCGCGCGATTGGACCCGATGTGTAAGCGCCGGTCGCGCGCGACGCGTCGGTGTGGTTGGCGACCGTGGGAAGCAGCCACCCGGGCGTTGTTGACGCATGTTTGGGTTGAACACCTTGTTCCGTTCCTCCCACTGTCCCTCCACTACACATTCACGATTAACCATGGCCCCGCGGCCGCGCGATACCCCCGCCGCGCCTGGACTGCTCGCGTCTGCTTTCAGCTTTGTGTCGCGCGAGCTCGAGTCCTTCGTTACTGCCGCAACCGGCGGCGACTTGCAACACAAGGTGAGTGGGAATCGATACATTTCACGAGCGCTTGCGGGAAGGTTGCTGAGCGGGCCTGTTCGTTGCCCACGCAGACACAACCACAGGCAACTACCTCTCGCGTTACGCTCGATGGGAGGAGGAAAGAGCGCGAGGATAGGAGAGATGGAAGGAGCGACCGGGATAAGGAGAGGGAGAGAGAGCGGAGAGCGAAGCGCGTGAGGAAGCGAAGTGAGGTTGACAACGAGCGGGCGCGGGCGAAGAGGAGGTTGCGTGAGGAAGACGAGGAAGAACGCGCGCCGAGGGTGACGAAGAAGAGAGTGCAGGCGACTCAAGATAGGGAGAGGTCCTCGGAGCGGGAAGCTGCCGATGACGAGGACGGTGAGTTTTTGCGCGTTGGCCTAGTCGCGCGGTTTACGGTCGTTCTAACGAGGCTGGTCAGATGAGCTGCCTGTGAGGCCCTTGCCCAAAGCTTTGAAGAAAAGACGAGACGCAGTTGCGAAGGGCGTTGATCCTGAGGTAGACGAGGATGCCGAGGGACCCAAGCCTCAACCACAACCCGCAGATCGAGGGAAGAAGTCATCCAGGCGGACATTTGGCGGTGAGCAGCAGCTGTATACTGAAATATATCCTGTGTTGAACTGAAGAAGGTACCGAAGATCCTTCCGAACTCATGCCTCCCCCACCACCACCTAAATCGATGCCCCCTCCGCCAACGCCGCAAACCACACGAAACTCATTGCCATTCCCGACCATGCCCGGGTCGTTCTTCGAGCGTTCCGCGTCCCTCATGCCTGAGTCTGCTCCTACCCCCGCCCGCCGTGCTGTTCCTTGCCCGCGGACGCCTTTGCCTCCCCCCGTAATTGAGGAAGAAACAGAGGAAGAAGAGGAAGCCGGCGATCAGCCACATGCGTCTACGTCCAACCCATCCCCTCACCGCGGACGTTCAAGGAGTGCTGGGAGACGAAAATCAGTGGGTACGGATCCCCCAGAACCATCTCAAGAACGCGAATTTTCGCATCGTGTCTCTAGCAGATCACCGAGCAAATCAAGGAAGCCTATTGAAGAGTCTGAGGACGAACCTTTGGAGCCTGCTGTCCGAATGCCCTCAAGGAAAGGAAAGGAGCGTGCTTGGGATACATCCGGGGAGATCAGGGTGCGAGGCAAGGAGGAGGAGCTGCGCGAGGCGAGGGAGGATCATGCCCGGCATGCACATGATAGAGACGATGGCGAACGGGAGCAGGACAAGCTACGAATCCGAATCCTTGAGGAAGAAGTGGCCCGTTTGCGAGCGGAGGTTCGTGCACTACATTATATCCGCGGATACACATGACACTCAGCGTTGCATACACCACTCCAGTTGGCTTTGAAGAGCAGCGCAAGCGTTGCTGCATTGATGCCCCCTCCGCCGCCCCCTCCACCCCCACCGTTGATGCGCATAAATGCGCCAACGATGTCGGCGGACAAGACAGCGAGCTTCCTCGCGTCTGCGCGTGCAAATCTCAAGCACACTGCTCCCCCTGTCGAAGCCCCGATCAATGCAATTGCATATGGCGGCGCGCGTACACGCAAAGCGGGCCAGCCCACTGTGAACGTGCCGTCGGACAAGATGGCCGCCTTCCTGCGGGAGATGAAGAGCGTCAGGTTGCGGAGAGTCGGAGGCCGGGCTGGGTCTATGGGCCCACCGCTGTTCCCGCCATCCGCTGCTGGCGATATCGCTGGGGAGGCGAGGTCGAACGGGGTCAGTGCGGCGAGGAGAGCAGCGGTCATGGGCGACACTTCGTTTGATACTGGTGTTGCGGCGAGGATCTTCATCGGCGAGAAGAGGAAGAGGGAAAGGAATGTAGATGATGAGCTTACTGGTAAGTGCTAAAATAATCCTATCATCCGATATACGTCTGACGGTACTCATGATACAGCTGGTCCTTCGAAGCGACGGGAGACCACGTTCGTCCGCTCGGATTTCACCAGCGCGTCGTCTTCTTCAAGCTCGCAATCATCCCAATCGTCACAATCAAGTTCACAGTCCTCTACATCCAGCACGCAATCCTCAGCACCCAATTCCCAGCCCTCGGTCCCCAGTTCCCAAACTACCGATTCCAGCTCTCGGTCTTCTGCTTCCCACTCCAGCTTGTTTGATGCCGCCCCCTCGACGTCTCGCTCCCACACATCCCATGCCAAATTGACCGCTCCATTGCGCATTTGGCCCACACGCGCATCTGAGACAGATATCACAACGCCGTCACTCTGTTCCGACAATGAGAACGATCACAGTGGTCACAGCGAGGACAAGCTCCCCGACACGCCCTCGGACAGCGGACGCGGCCGTGGCATAGACACGGTGCTGCCCAGGGAACCCCAGCCTCAGACTCTCGAAGAACCCGACATCATCGACGTGGACGCGCTTGACACGCCCCCAAATGTCATGGGCAAGGGCAAGGCGAAGGCAAAGCCGAAACCGAAATCAAAGTTGAAACGCCCGCCAACTCCTCATCCTCGAGAACCACAACCAGAGGAAGAGTCTGATGTCGACGTCGAACCACAGGCGGCGACGGACGCGGCCAACATGAACGGCTTCGCGAGCAGAATCCCGGAGAGTCCGCTGCCTTCGCGGTCCCCAGTAAAGCCGAAGCCCCCTGCGCGGGCAAAGACAACGACGAAACCCTTTGCACCCAGCAAGCTCCCGCTACCCCGTCGTGTCCCGAACCCCAACTATGTGCCGCCTCCGCCTCCCGATGGAGGTTCGGACAGCGACGATCCGCTGCTCATGGCGCGGCTCCGGCCAGAGGGGCTGGGCGGAAGCCTCTTCGACGAGGAGATGCCTGGGCCGGTTGCTGGGCCATCTCGCCTTTCAGGAGCAAGCTCAAGAGAGAAGATTGCGGCTTCGACTTCGACCGCTTCGGCTTCTGGGCACGGTCGGAGCCGGTCTCTGTCGCATACCTACAGGGACGCCCGTGCTCCAGCTCAGGCTCAGGCTCAGGCTCCAGCGGCGACGAATGGGGAGAGGCCGGCGTCGAGGATGTCGAACCACGCCAAACGGCGTCTCACGCTTGACGAGGAGCTGCGAAGAGCTGGGGACAGCCTATGGAGGGACTCCTCGGAGGAGCCGCAGGAACCCCTCAGCGAGCCCGAGGAGGACCTGGAGAGCGGGCACCTAGTTGCGCAGGGGGTGAGGAGCAGTAAGAGCGGCTTCCTTGCGAAGGGAGGGGGCGCTGGTCCTCCGGTGTTTATGGGGGCCGGGAACGTCCAAGGCGTAGTGACGGACGAAGGGGAGGAGCGACTGCGTCCCAGGACGACAAGTACCGGTGTGGCGAGGAGGAGAGGGTGAAGTGTATCTTGTTGATTTGTCGATTGCTCTCGATCTGTTGTGCTGTTGTTGCGCATCTCTAGTCGCTTTGTGTGCGGTTCATACGTATCTAGCCGGACTGTGTGTTGTTTATTCGTACCTCTTTTTCTTGGCTTCTGAGAGGATGAAGCTTTGCGTATCTCTTCCCTCCCTACCGTACAAGACAATGGACATACCCATTCGACCTTGGAAGAACAGGGAATTTGTTTCACGCTCAACAAGTCGAGCCCCGCCAACGCCTAGCTATAGGGCGTCCCCCCCCCGTTCAGAACGGCGCGCAGGTGCACGTGGAGGAAAGCAAGTATGACAGGGCTGTCCCGTTGCGCCGGCGAGGAGGGCCAGAACCTCAGGCCTCAGGCCTCAGGCGTCGGACTGGGGCCGCAGAAAGCTTCCAAAGCGGCGGGCAAGGGAGACCGCCACTGCGCAGAAGCCACGAGCAGCATCAGTTCTTACCCATCGCGCGTCACCCGATTCTTCAACCAAGGCTCGCATCAGCGAGTGCAAGCCTTGTCTCTCCCCGCCTTTCCCGCCACAGGCAACAACCTCTTCCGACCTCGCTTGCGCGACGCGGCGCACCGGAAGTTGTATCCCTCGTGATGGCGCCCTCGGTTCTCGCCAAGCGGAGCCCGTTCGTCCTCCACGCGTCCACCATCGCCCGCGCCCACACATATCTGGCTCTCTCCGCGTTCCTGGCTGCCCTCCTCATCGGCTGTGCCCTCCACTACACCAAGATTGTCAAGAATGGCGTTGCGGGATACCCCGAAGAGTGGTTCCCATCGGTATCTGCTACGTGAGTCTTGGTCCATTGGCTGGGACTGAACACGCACGATAACGAACGTCGGTCCGCGCGGAAACACATCGGTCCACAGGATCGGTGATTGGTACCCTGAACGGAATATATTCCAGATTTTGATCGCTCTGAATGCTGGTACGTGCTCCGCGACCCCCCTGTATGCGCCCATAGGAGCCTCGGCATCGGTTGTGGGGGGCTCTTTGTTCTAATGGCTGTCTGTAGGTCCAAGGTTCGCTTTGGTCGCGCTCCAATACTACTTGCACAAGTCTGCCACCTCGAGCGTACCGGGCTTCCTCCTTCTTGTTGGGCTCCTTCGCAGCCTGTCTTGCGGAGGATGGGTCTTCATTACCAGCTCCGACGACCATGACATTCATGACGTGCTCATGATTGCGTACATCGTGCTCAATTTACCCTGGATGTTTGGTTCTCTTGCTTTTACACCCGCGAATCATATTGCTGCTCGAAGTCGCAGGTCAGTTTCCCATTCCACATCGTCCCTACCCAAGCTGATCTCTGTGGCAGGCGCTGGACATCCATAGCGTGCGTACGTCTCGTACAAAAGGCTGACCACGGGTCGCTAATAGATTTCTAGTTTCTTCGCGTCTCTCGTCCCGATGATATACTTTTTCATCCAGCACAAAGTGCATCGTATACCAGGGGGTTAGTCATCTTTCGGATCGTTGCACACACACTGCTAACCGTGCTTGCTTCTCAATGTAACAGCCTACACACATTACAGCTTTTTCGAGTGGAGTCTCATCTTCTTGGACGTCCTCTACGACTCCTCAGCAGAGCTCGAATTCCAAGCAGCGGACTTGAAGGCGAGTTCTTGAGCATCATATGACCGCCAAGTTCGACGAACTGAACAGCTGCTGGCAGATTACTATCGGAAATATTAACATTGAAGGCGCTTCGTCTGAGACAGACAAAATGTATCAACAACTTCACCGCCTCGCTTAATCACACATTGACCAGGTCTCGTACACAGTTCGAACGACTCCAGCCCCAGCGCATTCAACCAGACACTCGGCACGACCCCAGCAACCCTGAGTTCGGGCACTGAGAAAGCGACTCAACCAAAGAGCAACGAGACTACTAAGGCTTCCGCGAAACGACCTCTGTATTCTCATATACAACCAACAGTATCGTTCCTCAGCGATTTGTGTCTCTGTACGTTCAACAGTGAGGTCTGCAGCATGCGTAAGAACGCTGACTTCCCTGGGAAACGACAGGGTACGTCTTCTGGTCCGTGTTCACGGCCCTCACTCCATCGCTGTTCTACTTCTCGGTCTGGGAGCTCGGTCTGTCTGGGCAGGAGCTCGCTCTCCTCTCTTCGCTGTCCCCGCTATTCCTCGGCATTCCGCCATTCAAAGAATGGGCGTATTCGAAGGAGGGTCGGACCGTCTTGCATGCACTGGCCTTGATTGGGCTGGGGTCATACTCGTCCTCAAGTCCCATGACTAGGTTGCTGCTAGTATCTTTCGCGAATTCAGCGGCGTCGATTAACGCGGCTGCAGAATGGTTTGGTGGAGATGATGAAGGGTTTGCGTATCGCGTTTTAGGTATGTGGTTTCCCAGAGTAGACGTGCGAAATTTCCAGTGTTCACAGATTCCTGTAGTGACCGGGCTCGGCTTCCTCATGACTTCCTTGTCCAAGCATGCCAACCATTCAATAAACCCTAGTGCGTCTTTCAGTCTTCCATGCAGAACTACTTTAACCCTCATTTCTCTATCTCAGTATGGCCCTTCGTCAACGAGACTTCTGGAGGATATAACAAGGCCGGGATTACCCTTGCTCTTCTCGCCATCACTGAGTTTGCATACCGCGCGCCAGTGCAGTCCAAATCCACAAACGGCATACCCGGGAAAGCTGCTGCTGCCCCTGTCTATGACACTCCCTGGCTTTTCGGCGCGCTCTCACTCGGAGGCCTCATCTTCTCAATGCACTCCCTTGTTTCCGACCCAAGCACCCTCATTGCTTGGTCATGGACAGGCTATCCCATCACGGGCCCGATCCCAAGCCAGCACGGCTCGCTCACGCACCTTGCACAGGCGTTCGGGCTCGGGCTGTCCGCGCTCCTCGCCGGATCCGGTTCTTGTTCGGGCGTACTCGCACACCCACTGTATCTCGCCCTCGGCTCGGCGAGCGCGTATGTCATGTATACCTACAAGGACTGGACAGGATATGCGGGTGGGCTTGGTGTCGCCGCGTTCCTCACGAGCCTGATCCCGACGGTGTGGGCGCGCGCGAGAGCCGCAGCGCACAGCGGTGGTGTGGGCAAGACTGCTGCCGTTGCGTGGCTGGTGGTCTCCTTGTTCGACGTCGCGAGCGTGTTCACAGTCGCGTATGCGTTCGTGCCCGGTGGTGAGTACTTCCGTGAGCGGACGAACATGTAGGTCCTTGTCCTTCGTCGTACGTTTTCTTGAGACTCTGTGCAGTGCTGATCCTTCCTGTCTGCATGGTAGGGTCCTGACCGCCCAGTTCGCGTGCATCGCGCTCGCGTTCAAGTGGCCGACGTTCAACACGCGCCCGCTACCATTGACCCTCCCGAAGCGCGCGCAATACACCCTGCAGTACGCCCTTGTGGTCTTTTCTGCGCTCTCACTCCTGGCGACGCTCTGCCACACGCCGACCGTGGTCCCGAAGCCACACCGCCCAGGGCCGCGGATCGTCAGGGCGGGCATCTGGACGGTGCACTTCGGGATCGATAATCGGGGTAGAGATAGCCAGAGATTGATGCGAGACTTGATCAAGTGGGTCCTTCTGTGGTTATAGAAGTCATACCAGTGTGACCGATTCGGTCGCCTAGGGATATGGAACTCGACGTTGTGGGACTCCTTGAGACGGATTTGCACGTAAGTTCTGTGAGTTTTTATCCCGCAAGGACTCGATGCTGAGATTGGCCATGTAGCGTGTTACGTTTGGGAACCGTGATCTGTTGGTCTTTCCCTGGTCCTTTAACCCGCACACATGTATCTGACCCTCACTCAGTACGCGAATCATTGCAGAAGAACTCGGCTTCGTGAGTTTTTGGTCTTGGTAGCCATTCGTGGCGCATTTCTGATTTTGTGTAGTACGTCGACATAGGTCCAGGGCCCAACCAGCACACATGGGGTGCGGTACTGCTTTCCAAAGTAAGCAGCCTAGCTCCTGTCGCTCTGTAGGATTTTTGGTTGACATTGTTCGAAGTTCCCCATCATCAACTCGACACACCACCTCTTGCCATCGCCTGATGGCGAGCTAGCCCCTGCTATTGAGGCCTTCCTCGACATGTACGGCACGCCGGTCAAAGTAATCGTCTCTCACAATGGCCAAGGTCTGGGATCCTCACCGTCGCCCAACGTCGCACGTTTGCTCATTTGTTCTACAGAGGAAACTCCCCTGGACCGTGAACTCCAAGCCACCGAACTGGCACGCATAATGTCCGAATCGTACCCCAATCCTGTTATCTTCCTAGGTTACGTCGTCACCAACCCGCACGCCCAGCGCCCAGCGCCGTATCAGATCATGGTCGAGGACGGGAAGGTGTTTGATATCGATGACGAGGACGCCGACCGCTGGTGTGAATACATTTTCTACCGCGGGCTGTACCGCACATCCTACGCACGGCTGTCTAGGGGCAGTGTGACGGACACCGAGCTGCAGGTCGGGCAGTTTGTAGTGCCGAGGTATAAGGAAGCTGTCAACGACACCAGCAGAGAGCTCAGGTTCCTACGGTCGTTCAAAGAATGGTTGCCTGAAGACCATGTATGTATCCGATTGACTTCTTTTGAAGAACATAACCTGACAATTCTAATAGTGGTTCCCTATGGAATACTATCCCGAACTTGGTGGGAAGAACGGTCACCACTACCACGTCTTCGATACGGTTAGCATCCTCACTGACTTCGGAGGTCGCATACTCACCTCACCTCTTCCAGCCTTTGTACTACCGCCTTCCTGAAGAGGCCTTGTAACCCCTCCGGTTCATGGGTTCGGGGGTGTCGTTTGATCTACCTATATACTAGAACAAACTATCTACTGTAAACTATGTTGTTGTACTCTGTACATGCTCCTCTTCGCTCTGAGTCTCGTCAGACTCTTCCTCTCCGCTACCCTCCGCCTCCTCCCCAGTCCCTTCCACATCATCATCATCGTCCTCGTCGTCATCCTCATTGTCGCTCTCCCCGCTTTCGCTCTCATCTGTCTCCTCACTCTCCCCTGTATCCTCATAAAACTTGTCGAGGTCCATGTACGCTGCCTTTGCGCCTTCTTGCTTCGAGAACGAGCCTGCAGGCGACACACCTCCAGCGGGTGTGAGTACAACGGGAGACGGTCTGGCGCTCGTCGAAGATATCGAACGTGCGGCGGAAGACTGGGCCACGAGGACCGGGGGTTTTGGTATGTCCGCCTCGGTATCTCGGAGCGAAGACTCCGTGCCCTCTTCCAGCCAGTCGGGAAGGAAGTTGTCACTCCCGGCCCATCTACCTGTCACAGCAGCCAATGAACCAAAATTGTTGTGATCGTCGTCTGTCCGTGGAAGATACAACGCGTCGAGGGGCGCATCAGCTGCACGATCGAAATTTCCCGTGGGGTAGCGGGGGAGGAAGTGGACGCACCGGCCTTAGCAACATCTTCCCCTGTGCTCGATTTGCCCTCGAACAATACCATCTTGACTTGCTCGCGGCGCAGAACAACGCCACCGACATCCTCATGTACATCGTCATTTTCCCCAAACAGGTCGGGAGCCACTCCAACAAGAAGAGCGCCGAGCATTCGCCCGCGATCACGTACGTCGTAGTTGAGGTCGTACCGCGCGAGCGAGAAGACGTATCGGTTCAGAAGACCGATTGTCCGGTCTACAGACGATAGGACCAGGAGCTTGGCGGCAAGTGTGATCGCCTGCAGCTTCACAGCAGGCGTCTGAACCACCACGCGTTGAGCCAGGGAGGAAACCAGCTAGTGCAGATTGGCAGGTACGAACCTCTCGAGCAAATGACTTCGCGACCTTGCGCAGGACGTCAGGTGCCCACGGAACTATGCCTTCAGGTCCTACATGTGCAAAGCCGTTGACGTCTTGAGGTACGACAGGCGGAGCGGCGTATTGCCCTACCAGCCACACGACGCAGGCTCGTGCCTTGGGATGGCGGATCTCGTCTAGACGGCGAGCGAGACGTGAGATGATCTCAAGGGGAGAGAAGGTGGACGGCAGGGCGCCATAAGCTATCGCATCTTGTTGTTGTTGTAGGCGGATCTGCACCAGCGACTTCAGCACCAGAACTGCATTTGTGACAATCACGTCTGTGCTGGTAGGATGAGTATATATGCACTACTAGTTCAACGAATATCATAACGAACCGTGTTTGCTCTGGATGAATGACATGAGCGCCGTCAAACATTGCTGCGTAGATTCTGGCACAATGCGTGCAATGTAGCCGATGGCTTGGATTGAGTCACCGACCAGTTCATCATCAGCGTCGTCCGCATAGCACTACATCGCTGACCGTTCAGCTCGAGGTCTATAGGAAGAGGTGTCTAGACCTACAATGAACTCCCTCAGTAATGATGGATAGTTTTCCCCGTTGACGATAGCACGAAGCAACCGAATCTTGTCTTTCTTCACTTGTCGGGCGTCGTCTGTTCGCACCAAGAAAGCAATGTACGACTTCGCAAGGGTCTCCTAACCACATATGCCATACTGTCAGTCGCATGCCTAGCATCTACTGATTGTACTCACGGACAACTGAGAAGACACTATCACTAGATTAGTGAGAACTACACGTCCAACTTCTGGTGACGTGTGTAACAGTCGCAACAGAGGAGGGACGATCTTGGCTAGCTCAGACTGCGGCGCAAGGTAGTAAAATACCCGCGCAACAGCTAAGACAACCTGAGGATGCATGGTTACTCAGACCACACATTGTTTGGAGATCTTTTCGTGATCACCTACAGCAGAGTTGTTCGACTGGAAAAGTGGCTCGGAAGATGTTACGAGTAGCTTCAGGTCACGGTCGACCTCAAACCCAGACGATGAACCGGCTTCGGTCGAGGTAATGGGCCGCGGTAGCATGACGCGGGCGTATCGCACGAGAAGGTTGATGAGATCGACCTGGCCCCACTCATCCATGTCGATCAACGTGCGACATAGTCGCCTGTAGTGCTGGTGCAAGAGGTCGAGACGCGTCGGGCAGACCGCCTCGAACGCAATGGCGACACTGCCCAAAGAGAGCGGGGACTGGTCTCGCAAAAGCGTGGAGATGATCTTGATGAGCTCGGGCTGGTGCGTCGAGTCTAAGCTGTCCCACACTTTGTGAGCGGGATATATGGGCGGAGACGCGGAAGACTGACTGATAGAGCTTCGGGATGGCGAGGGCGGCGGCCTTGCGGACGTATGGGCTGATGTCCGCGGCGCACTTCTTGATGGCGAGCATGACGATACTCCCGATCATGGGCACCTTGATGCCGGACAATACACGGAGGGCCATGGCCCGGATGAGGGGGTTGGAGTCAGAGAGATCCTTCTGGAAAGTGTTAATGGACAGCAGCGCGAGGTCTGGCTCCTGCTCTGCGTAGCGAAGGAGGTAAATGTAGACGAGCTTGCGGATTTCGAGGTTATGGGAGGCGACATTTTTGACCACTTGAGCAAAGAACTCCGAGACGTTCCTGCCCTTGGAGATTAACTATATGCGTGCAGTGAGGTTAGCTAGCGTGGACGGGTGTGGTACACTGGAGGGGGACGCACGGCGATGAGCCTTTTCATTGCCTCGAGCTTCTCTCTATCACTGTTTGAGTCCAGCTGCTTCCCTATGATCTTGACCTTGTCTTCAGGGTTATCCAAGTAGGTTGAACCGGATGCGCGTAGGCTGAGGTCCCTTGTCTGCTCCGAGAGAGTCTCTTGCAGCCGCGCGCCGAGCCTGGCGGCATTTTCAGTCAAGGCGTTGAGATTTAAAGAAGTCATAGTGGTGTGTGGTGGTCGCTATGAAGGCATGAGAAGAGACAGGGCACTGGCACGGGCAGTCGACGGTGGAGGGGAGGAACAAGCTGCCGCGCTCATGAGCACCAAGCCCCGACGCTTACATCCACCCTCAGTTCAGTGCCGCGGAAGCGCTCGAGTGGACGACTTCATCTCCGAGCACCCAAATCCCCTCGCACGGAGGCGCATGTCCGTGTCGGTAGCTGCAGCGGTGATATATCGATAGCATGCTAGACGAGGGTAAAAATACACGACGGACACGACTAATATAATCAAGAAACAACAACAGATGCGACGACAGACCGAGACAGGACGGATGAGACCAGATCGACGAGACGAGAGACGAGAGCCTGCCAGTGGATGGGGAGGAAAGGGGGAGGGTGGACTGAGAGGATGGAGAGCGAGTCGGAATCCGGACCAGTGGGCGTGAAGCACAGCCAAGTCGAACACTGGTCCAGGACGAGGCGGGTGACGACGGCACAGGCAGCGGCGCGCATACTAAAAGCACAGTGAAAATACGTTACGAGATAAGAGCAACCAATGTTCGACAATTATGCCACCACCACCTGCCATCCGTCGCACCCTGCCCCGCGTGTTCCAACAAGCCCCGGTTGCCCGTGACTATGATGAGTAAATCGCCCAGGGCTGGTCTAACGGCTGCATCGTCTGGTCCCACTTCCAGTTGTCCGACGAGTTGTAGAACGACGATTCGCCCCCGTCGATCGCCCGCCACAGATCCTGCGACATCGAGTCGCCCCCAGACGGCGCTTCGCCCCTGGGGTCCGCGATCTTGGCCGTGTCAGCTCCTGTGGACGCCGAGGCTGGCAGATGGACCTCAGTCTCCGACGCGGATCCTGGACTGGGACCAACTGACGACGATGCTTGCACTAGATCTGGCGTGTCCGCCTTCGACCCTGCATCCTCCTCCGGCAACCCGTATAGCGTGAAGTCGAAGTATTCGCCCGGGTCAATTGCCGCCAGTTTCGGCGATGAGCTTCCTCCCACGTTGATGCTGTCCATGAAGCTTAACGACATGCTGTCGTCCGCCGCGGCCGGGTACGTCCTCAGGATCTCGTCGAGAGACTCAGCGATCTCTGATCTCAGGTTGACCTGACTGTCGCCCTCCAGCCAGCTCGACATCTGCTCGAGGAGCTTGACAGGATCTTCTTCCGTCTTCACACCCTCCGCCTCCCCTGTCCGCTTCAGCTGCGCATCGCTCGGCGCATCGTCCCACTCCGTCTTGATCTTCTTCGCTGAAGGCGGTGTGGACGTACTCGTGGAAGCTATGGGCTCTTCTTCCCGCGGCCGTTTTGATCCTGCCGATGGCTCAGGCGTGGGCGCGCTTATGGGAGTGGCAGCAGCAGGGGTCGCAGGAGCCTTCATCTCCGAAGGACCAGCATTGGGACTTGACACTGAGGTAACCTTCGTCGACGGCTTCCGAGCCTTCGTTGGGGCTTTCGGCTTCGGCCTGTTCTTCGGGGACTTGGGGGTCTGCGGCGGGCTAACGTGGGTCGGAGTGGACGCAGATACGACATCGCCCGTGGGTTTTGGCGTCTGCTTCTTCGAGATCGACGGTGTCATCGCACTTTGTGGGGATGCTCCAGACGCAACTGGTGTATGTGCGGGAAGACCAGGGGGCGACAAAGCAGCAGGTGTGTGTGCAGTCTGGACTGTAGGCTGCCGGGGGAGCGGGGGGGCGGGTGGGCGAATTTGTTGGTTCGATGGACCGGGTTGGGCAGCCGCGTTTGCACCAGCGTGCTGGTTTGTATCCGCCTGCTGCGTGGCACGCATAGCGGTGTTGACCCACTGATGGAAGATCTGTTCCGTTTGTTTTACCTGGGCTTGCATCGCGATCACCCAAGAATATGGCATGTAGTATTGAGTGGGATTGCTGGCCAGCGCCTCGCGTTGCTGCTGAACAGCATGGATCTTGAAAAAAAAGGGAGACCAAGTTCAAACGACCGACTTTGAACAAAAGAACGGAGTACTCACCATGACCACCAACTTCTTAATGACCTCCTCCCTCATACACACCGCGAAGTGCGGTAGCTTGCTATCGAGCGCGGTAACCAGAGAATGCAACCGTTC
Organism: Ganoderma sp. BRIUMSc; assembly: GCA_008694245.1. Lineage (NCBI taxonomy): Eukaryota > Fungi > Basidiomycota > Agaricomycetes > Polyporales > Polyporaceae > Ganoderma > Ganoderma sp. BRIUMSc. The sequence goes on from VJXU01000425.1 coordinate 67,547, forward strand.
AAATTGGGCATTGTACTCCAGGCGCTGGGCATCGGGGATGTGAAGAGGTTGGGCATTGGGGAAACCAACATCTGTACCACCAAGTTAGTGCACAGCCGGATCAAGCCATTCCACAAACTTACGCTTGTTCTCCTCTTTGAGTCGTTTAACCAACTCAATCGCAGCAGTCGTCTGCGCTTGCGTCGGACGACCGGTAGCGGCGATGGGTATGAGCGCGCCGCCGCCTGCACGCTGCTGCGGCTGTCCGTTCGGCGCTATCGACGATGTCGACGGCATGTTCATCAGCTGTGGGGGTTGCCCTGGCTGCATCGACGGCTTCACGACGCCGTTCATCGTGTTCGCCATGTTCACGCCAGCTTGCGAATGAAGCATCTGGTTGACATTGCTCATCGCCGCTGGGTTCGAGATGTTGCGAGGCTGGCCTTGTGGTGTCGCGTTTTGAATGCCCTGTGCAAACGAGCGTTGCGTCTCGAGTGTCGATTTGAGCTGGTCTCGATGCCTATCAACGAGCGAGATGATCTGAGAGGGGATGCCACGAGCCTGCAGCTCCTGGACGGAAAGGTTCGCGTAGCTCATGATCTCGCTGATCGCTTTCGGGTCCTTGAGGTCGCTGAGGCCCTGCGGAGCCATGCCCGGACCGCCATTCTCCGTACCGTTCCCTTTCTGCTGCCCAAGAAGTAACATCTTCCGGTGATGGATGAGTTGCCGGAGGTAATGTGCATCGAACTCGTGAAGACATTGCTTGTATACACGCTCCAGGTGGACAGCAATAGCTGGTCCGGACTTGGCTGGCTCACGTGCGTCTCCCGGGAAATTCACGAATCCGAGCCGGCCAGCTATGATCGGCCACTGGTCTGGGGCAATCGTCAGGTTGCATAGAATCTGTGCTGGTTGGTTGGGGGCGGTCTGCTGGACGAAGCACTTATAGCCGTTCATGCTCATGACTTCCACGTGGAGCGCCCAGAGATCGATATTGCGACCATCGAGGGAAAGGATGGACTGATCTATGGGATGCTTCGGCAACCACTGCTGGAAATATGCCTTTGTGAAGGTGTCACGATTGAGGGGATTGTATTGGAAGGTAATGGGCGCGATGTTCGAGATCGGGTTCGGTCGCTGGGCGGGTGCGGCCCCACCGGTGGATGGTGGGCCACCATGAAGAATGGGCATAGGGGTAGGGACAGCGCGCTGGGGCTGGTTCTGCTGGGATGCGACCATCTGAGGGAGCTGAGGGGTACTCATCTGAGGGGGCTGGGGCTGAGGGGTCTGATTTGAGACGAGGTGCGCGGCAGGCGACGACATAGGACGGGGACTGTTGAACTGGGGCTGGGAGGCATTCTGCATCCAGCCCATCTGGGAGTTCTGAGGGGCGCCGGCTAAACGTGGAGGAGGTACGGGAGACGAAGCCAACATCTTCCTATACACAACGTGTTAGTTGACCAACAGATCCTCTTTTCGATGAACACTTACATGTGTTCTATACCGTTCAGGAAAGTACCGGGGGCAGCACCGTTGGCAACGGGGGGACGCAAGTACTGCATAATCTTTTGCAATGCCTGTCGACGCTCCATCAACTCCTTCTGCACCTTACTAATCTCCTGGGCGACGCTCTCCGGAGGGAGGTGGCTGGTCAAACTCTGGTCCCGAAGATTTCTGATGCGATTTTCCCCAGCCGTGATCGCTTTCTTGAACTCGTCCGCCTTCACCTGCATCTCGGCCAGAGTCACTTGCCGACGCCCTGGGTGCTGACCCTGCATTTGGCCGTCCGGCATCTGAGACACCATAACACCCGCTGGACGGTTCGAGCCCATAGGATTGTGCTGCTGCATATTCGGAAGGCTTGACGGCATGGACATGTTGCCGAAGATACCGGGTGGAAGCTGGGGTGCGCCCATCGAGGGCATCTGTGAAGGCTGAGGCTGTTGCGCCTGCGACTGCTGCTGTTGTGCGAACTGTTGCTGAAGGACCGCTGCCATGGAGTTCTGGTTGGGGAGACCGTTCTGGTTGTTCTGTGCCACCATGAGGTCGAGTTGTCGCATCTGGCTGCCCTGGTTGGCGAACATCTGGTTAGAAGTCCGTGGGATGCCCTGCATGTGTTGCGGGATTCCGAAATTCTGACCGCCGGGCGGATTGCGAAACTGCGGCTGGGCGTTCTGCATGCCTTGAGAGGGGTCGTGGGGGAATGGAGAGTTATTGACGCCCATCTGGGGCATGCCGCTGGCAAACTGTCGCTGCTGAGCCATCGCCTGAGGGTTACCCTGGAAGTTACGAGAGCGAATCAACTCTAGCATCTGCAGAAAAGGAGCAAGTGTGAGTTGCGAATTTGGAGACACGACAAGGTCCCAGATGAGACAGGCGGGTTTGATGACATAATCAGACGGGCGTGAGTAAATGCTTCAATAGTGAGATGAAGGCAGTGGAGAGCGCGATGGAGGGGGCGCAAGCACATCCACAGCGAGCCGTGGATGGGATGGATATTCTGGATGCAATGGAGGGGGGCGGAATGTATACGACTTGGATGAGGAAGGACGGCATGGAAGGGGGACGGACGCGGCACCCAACGAGCGAAGGGAAAGGTAGCACCCACCTGCTGAGGGAGCTGACCGCCGTTTGCCTGTTGTTGTGCTCTGAGCTGGAGAAGCTGCTGCTGTTGTTGCATCCAGATCCTCTGGTCCATACCCATATTGGGGATGCCCTGCTGAGGCCCGGGCTGGGGCTGTGACTGCGGGAGACCGGACTGGCCACCGACGACGAAGTTGTTAGGGAGCATGATGAGGGAGTTGGAGGGGTGCGCCAGAAGTGACGATGGCGCGTGGATAGGGAGGAGGATGGGGGAGGAATGCTGTCGTCTGTGCGGGGAGGCTGAGGGGAGGAGGCCCGGACGGGGATCTGGGCCGGGGAGCGCAGGGGACGGGGGATGGCGGG
>VJXU01000429.1:6064-30968 GCA_008694245.1 Ganoderma sp. BRIUMSc
GAACTCGGGCTATCTACAGACATGAAGACTCCAGCCTGAGGTCGGTATGCTTGTCCAGCCGGGATCGCGCAATCTTGCATGCCCACAGTATCTCGGTCTCTTCTCACGGAATCCTTCGTCTTTCTCCCACCCACCCCGCTCCTCGGCCCATCCCTGAACTGCAACTGGATTCATTCTTGTCCGTCCTGCTTGAATCCACCTGGCGGTGCGACCAAGTACCTTCATTCGGCCCATGCCTGCGTCTCTTCTCGCGGCGGCCAATGGCCTTCCCTCCGATGTCCTTGCATCTCATCGCGCCTCACCCACGCACAGTCACTCCCGTGGCAATCGTCTGAAACGGCTGACAGCTGCCGCCGTTCCGGCATGTAACAGGCCAACATGGCTCTGTACCATGGGCAGCCGTTTGTAACCCTGCTGCGCAACCGCTGTGGGAGACGTCCCTGGGGCCGTCTCTTCCGACGTTACCAATCCCACGGCGGTGTGTCCGCAAGAGAACTGTAGCTCCCATTGACACGTGTCGCTCAATGTTCGGAGCTCCCTCGGCTGCGACGACCTATATACTTGGGCCACCGTCGGGCCTACAGGAGTGACCCGCCCTGTGCCTACTCCTGTGCATCCTGCACCGACGAACGCCTTCTGCCGACCCTGCTCCCGGTCTCTGCGCCCTCTCGTCACCATGCCGCCTCCCCCAACGAAGCCAAAACCTGCTCAGAAGCTCGAGTTCACCATGAACAGCCTGCGAAACACCACTTTATCCACGGGCGACGACTCGATGTACTTCGAAATTGTCACCCGCTTCTGGCACCCAAACCTTACCAAGATCAACAAGTTCGACATGGAAACACGCGAGCTCGTCACCGTTGCCGAAATTGAGGGCCTCCAGTCAGGACAAGCCCGGGTCCGCTTCGGTGGCGACAAGGGCCAATGGCTTACTGCCGCAGAGTTCATGAAGTATGACTCTGATCGAGTGTGAGCCTCTCGTCTTTAGCCGTGCCAGGCCAGGTTGCGTCGATGCTGATCGTCGACGCAACTGACGTCATTAGTAGTGGCGGCACTTTTCAGGCTAACGGGGGCGTGGAGTACCGGTGGAAGACCCACCACGGACGTTTTCAGGTGCGCATAGATTACCGCCTTTGGATCGAGTTTCGGTTTGACCTGATACCCTTCCAGCTAGTGAAATCGGACGATCCTGAAAAGAAGGCTGTCGCCGAGTTTCACCCGCACCAGCGGCATTTCTTCGTTTTCCGGATGTCCAAGCATGCCTTTTTCGAGGTGCAACCCATCCCGGAGATTGTGGAAGCGATTGACAAGTTCATCGGTACGTTGCCTTTTGGGGAAGGTTTGGTCCTTTCTTATGTTGATTCCTTGCAGTGAGCTACCTTTTGGTGGAGAGGCGTCGGAGAGATTCTCGTATTCGCGTCAAGCTTGAACGCCACTGATAATGTGGCCTGTTCTCCCTCTATATCTCATCTTCGGATGTCGTTGTGCTTCCCAGCGGTCAGAGCACACTAAGCATGGATCGCAATGGGCTGTTTTTCTCAACCTTTCTTATCATCAAATAGATGTTCTAGTGGGACCAACAGACCACAATCGTTTAGTACTACATCTGGCATAGCACGTCTTCCGTCGAATTCACTGCATTTCATTGTGTCGAACTTTGGGGTCTAGTATGCGCTACCTTGCGCAGGAATGCCTTGAGGGAAGAATTGCTTGAACATGTCTGGATAATGCCTCTCTGCGACATCCGGGTGGCTCCTAACACAGGTGATCAACACCTCCCTTTCGAATGTAAGAGGGCCTTAGACTTACTTGACGCGGCCAATGAGGTTGACGTAACCGGACGGGTACTGCCCGTACTCTTGATAATTCACCGCTGCAGAGATACCACATGCTAAGTCTGTGTGACCTGGATGTGCACGAAAACCCACAATCTACGAGGCCAGCCTGTCCCCGCGAGTCTTTCAACTTGAGAATCTCCGGCTTGACTGTTTACGACCAATAAGAGTCAGGCCAGGTTCGCGAGCACATAGCTCACATTTGAGGACAAAATCTCCAATGCATATGCCCTGAGCTATATTTTGGAAGAATGGTATGGAATACCGAGGCGTTGAGCCAGGAGGTGGCGACAGGACGCGGTGGGACGTCGCTCGTGCGATTCCCTGAGTGACGGTTTCCAAAGCTGCAATGGTTGGGTAGTCATCCACGAATTCCACCTGATATGGCCACGAAACTAAAAGGCCAGATTTACCTTTGCCCAAGTTGACAACGAAAGTTCCTGGGATGGGGGGTGCGTCGATCCACTCCCCCTGAAGGTTTTGGACCTGCAGGCCAGGATGGTCGGAGGCTTGGAGCAACTACCGACCAGAAGGAAAGCTCGTCAAGACAGATCTTGACATGGGATGGCTGGATACACACGAAAGTCAAGAAGCCACCATCGAAGTGCGGTCCTACGCCCTGATCGGAGTCGCCCTCCTTGCGGGCAGGGTACTTGACGATTTTCGAGCGATGTTGCATGAGTCCCGGCTTTGGCTTCGTGCTACCAACGAAGAATGGCGCGAGAGCCTCGTGCGAGAGTTCAAAGGCTTCAGCGAGTAGGCCAATAAACTCGTAGCTCAGCTGTTCGACCTGGGTCAGATACCGAAGGTAGATTGCCTTAAATCCAGGCAAAGACTGCTCCGAGGGCCACTATTGAGTTCCGGTCACTAAGCCGACATTGTTCAAGACTGGATCGTGCACTTGCCTGAGGAGGACCCCAAAGTTTGAGGTAATCTGGATCGCCAGTCGACCACTGATTCTCATAAGGTGTCCCGAAGTCAAACTGCTCCCTGTGATCGGTCCTGCCTTTGGTAAGCTCCGCATCTAGTCGGGAATAACCAAAGAAGTGGGGAGAATTGGCCATGGTTATACGCTCCTTCTCCTCCCGAGGGAGGTCGAACAGTTTGGGAGTGTAGGTGACTAGTGCGTCCATGTCCTGCCGGGCGACGGGGGGGTTGGAGAGATATAGGAAACCGACATTGACAAGAGCATGTCGCAGTTGCTGCACAAAGTTGGCGTGTCCGTCGGTGGTAGCGAGGAGGGACCAATCCAAGATCGGGATGCTGGAGAAGCTGTTCTCAGGACTGGCGGACATGAGGAGGGGGATCAGACTGGTGTGGGTGAGAGGTGGTGGCTCTGGTGGATAGAAATGAGGATAAGTGGGGGACGATGCGCACGGATTGACGGGGTGCGGATGGTGTAGAGTATGCTGCCAGATGACGCGATATGTCGGCCATCTGAGCCTGTGACCAGCGGCTTTGTCAGGAGGATAGGCCCTGTCTCGGGCGCAGACTGAGAGAGACTGAATGTGTCTCGCACGGATGATTGAGCGGGTGCGGGTGGGACGGGGAGGATTGCTGCACGGGGGACGCTGCTTGGCGAGTACGTCGGTGGCTGGTGACGGCGAGGACTGAAGTCAGCGTCCAGTTGAGCTGGACCGGTGTAGTTGAACGAGTCCCGCCTCTCGCTTCAAGTTGCTGTCGACGCTTCACGGTCCGGTCATCCGGCGTCCAAGCAAACACTCGCCACAAGTTTAATCCTCGTTCAATCCGCCTTGCACGATCCAATGACCCTTCCACTCTTTACCTCCTTTTCCGCCATGTCCTCGGCTGCTCCTGCACGAACATACCTTCTTCGCGTGCATTCGTCTGAATGAGTCCGACCCTCCTCCTGTCCAAAATTCGAGTTACTAGACAGTCAACCACCCAGGCTTCAACTTCTGCCCCACTACTCATCCAGAAGCCAGCGATTGAGTCCAGATGCAGGCAAGTCCACCCATTCTAACGTCATCCATCTTCACGCTCTCCACATCTTGACCTTCCTCGGAGTTTCACCTTGGCTGTCCCCCGTTGCAGGACAGGGAGTCCACATAAGGGGCTGAACCGCCTCCACAGCCAGATCTTTTCCTACGATGATCCTCTCCGAGCCGGTGGACTGACCTGCTGCGCTCATTCCAGACAAGATCGCATACCAGACGGGTGAGCCCCAGGTGAACTCAACAATATAGGCACTCGTACTCAAGGATCATTGTGTTTATGTTACCCAGTGTTTGCCCCTCCGCTCGAATGTGCATTGTGCACTGGCCAGAACACGTTACATGCTGTCCCACCGTCTTCGTGCTCAATTATACTCGATGCCGTTAGCTCGGCCCGACTAATTGATCCCCGTTGTCCCATGGGCCATGGCACGCTGGCCCTTCTGCCGGCGTCGAGGACAAGGCTCACCTCACGGAAACCATTGGCCAGGCACCCTCAGTCTGCAGGTCGCATTAATGCTGAGCATGTGCAGGACTGTTGGGTCACGGTGAGCCGAGGCGCTGGCCACGGAGCGCAGGGCTGGGCTGCGTTCCGCTTCCCTCGTTATCGTCGAGCGCGTTGCCGGACACGTTGTCCCACGATGGGGAACATCTGAAGACGCACGATTCGGACTCATGGGCGACCGGGTGGGGCCGAGCGTCTGGGGAGACGTGCTTTGTTTGTCTCGACTCTCGATCACCGGACGGCGCGGAGTGTGGGCGGAGGGAGGCGGGAGAGTGGGCATGGAGCACCATCCGCTATGTGGTCCCTCGTCTGTGCGCTGTGCGGCTGTCTCATGGATGTATGTAGCAGGCGGCTGGGGCAGAAATGGAATCGGGAGGGCTCCTGGGGTGTGACGACGGAGTCCATAGGCGAGCGGTGCGAGGCTGGTTGGTCTGTGTCTGTGTGCGAGGTATGTCTGTGTCTGTGTGCGAGGTGTGTCTGTGTCTGTCTGCGACGGTGCGTCTCTGGGAGCGGCGAAGCGCACGGGCCTCTTTGCCGGGAGCCGCACGCGGGGATTGCCGGGCCAAGGGGTTCAACCTTTACAGTCGACCACCAACTCCCTCTCTCCTGCCCAGGCGCCGTCCTCCGCTGCCTCCTCCGCTCCTCTCACACCTACTTTCTCCTCACCCCCAGCTATGAGCAAAAAGGGCACAAAGGCTCAGCCCCAAAACAAGGAGCAGTCGTACGACATCCGCGACGTCGTCCTCGCCAAGGTCCGCGGCTTCCCCCCATGGCCCGGCATGGTCAGTCTTTCTCCCCTTCTCCTCGCGTTTCCTCTCCCCACGCGTGTCAATCCCCCTTCAGTGCGCTCACGCCTCTTCCTTGCAACGCGTAGATCGTCGACCCCGACTCCGTCCCAGAGGCTGTCGCGAAGGAGCGTCCAAACGCGAAGACGAAAAAGGGCAACTGGTATTGCGTTCGCTTCTTCCCCGCTGGTGACTAGTCAGTGCCCTTGTCTCTCCCTCGTGCGCGCTGCGGTATTCACAACCGCTGCGTTCCCCCTCCACAGCGCATGGATCGTCCCCAAAGACATCTCCAGGCTCCAGCAGCACGAAATCCAGGCCTATATCGCGGAGCCCTTCAAGCGTTCAGGCGACCTTTTGAAGGGTTACCGGATTGCCCTCGATCCCAAGGCGTGGGAGGAAGAAAAGGAGGCCGCCGCAGCCGAGGCCCGCGAGGAGGAGGCCAATGCAGAGGTTGATCAGCTGGAGAGCGACGGCGAGGAGGAGCCAGATGACGACGAGGACAAGAAGAAGAAGACCAAGAAGAGGAAGCGCGACTCTGACGCAGCTCCTGCGAAATCCAAGGCAAAGGCGAAGAAGGCGTCTGCGGAGCCTGCCAGCAAGTCCAAGGTCACCTCGGCCAAGGGCAAGAAGAACGGACCCAAGTCGAAAGCGATGGTCGAATCCGAAGATGAGGGTGGCGCGGAGGTCGAGAACGAGAGTGCTAGCAAGCGCGCCTCTCCGCCTCCAACGAAGAAAGCCAAGCGTGATAAGGAGGAGGATGCTGATTGTGAGTTCGCGAGCATCCCACTTACGCTTGTCTTGTTTTGACTCATCATTCGTACCTCTCGTCCTTCACCAACTACACCCATCTCGTTTGGTTCTCTAGCACCCCTCAATAGCGACCCCGAGGCTCTCAAAGTCAGGGAGTGGCGGCACAAGCTTCAGAAGGCGTTCCTCAACCAGAAGGTCACCCCGAAAGAGGAGGTTCGTCGACAGTCATGCATATCCAGCAGTGATGACTCATCGCCACGATTCCCGTAGGAAATGCCAGCACTGGATCAGTTGTTCTCGACAGTAGAGAACTACTCCAATATGACAATGGAGTACTTGCTGGTGAGTGCCGACTGTTTCTTGACCCTCATTCCCTCACTTGTTTCACTGGCCATGCGAGATGGGGCACTTTCCCGGGTGTACCGGCTCCACGTCATCCAATTATTCCTATCTTCTGTGGTAATTAGGCTGAATTTTCGTGCCCGCCCTGCCCTAGTTCTCGAAGATCGGTAAGGTTATGCGCCACATACATGTCCTCACCGACGACAAAGTTCCCCGAGACGATCAATTCAAGTTCCGGGAGCGAGCCAAGGTCCTCGTCGACAAGTGGCATGACATCCTCAAGGCCAACGGCGCTGATGCGAAGCCCGCGACTAATGGCTCCCGCAAAGCCGCCGACTCGGACGATGCTATCACGGCAAACGGCAAAGCCAATGAGGCGAAGGAGAACGGCACCAAGGCAGGGGAGGATGTTATCATGAAGGGCGACGACACTGGCCCGGCCAATGGCGCTGCGGATGAGTCGCTCGCCGATGTGACCATGTCGGAAGCCGCATGAAAGACAACGGTGGGGCCTCCACATTATATCCATCCCTCCCGTCGTCTCTCGATACTTGCGTTGGATCGATCGCGACACCTGTTGTTGCCGGACTTGTTCGTTTTACCCACTGGCCGCCCTCTCTCAGATGTTGCTCCGCCGCTCGAACGCCCAAGCTTTGTCAATGCTGATTTTTGTTGACGGTTGTACGTTTGCCAATTGTATCCTATTATTTTCTCCACACTCCCCTCTTCAGTCGCAAGGTTGTGTAGTCTGAATGCGTTGTGCTGTCAGTTGCGACCCTGCCCTTTCACATAGCATGAATCTCAGTCCACCTTGCCTCCGCTGTCGTAGCTTACTCTGTCGCTCCCAACCATGCCCATATGTGCTCTACTATTATCTTAGCTCGGGTACCGAACGCTCTATGCACAGGGCAGGAGGCGCGGTACCTATGTAGATGTACGTGAACTAGCCTCTGCTCTCCTCTTGCATGCAGCAAGTACGTTACGGCGCCGTTGTACATAATGGACCCTCCAAAGTATGTGTTCCATGTGTATGTGATGGACAGTCAATTCCTTGCTCAAACAAGGAGGAATGAAAATCAGCATTGCAGAATGGCACTGAAATGTCAACATGAGGGAGAGCAATGGTTTACGCGACGCCTGCTAAGTCAAGGATCTAACGCAAGTCAACATGAAGAGGCCAACCGCCAGTGGAACGAATCGAGATGTCATGTGGAGACTTTAGGCGATGCAGTCGAGGCCGAGGTCGCATCCGCCCATGGCGACTCCTCGCCATCAAAGTAACTGACGGCTCGGGCAGGAGTGAACAAAAACTGCCCGGCGGCAGCTAACGGAGAAGGTACAGGGGAGGGGGAGTCCGTGGTAGACGGCGAGGAGGTGGTGGGTGAGGGGGATGGTGAGATTCGTAGTGTCGTGCTCGTGGATAGCGTCGACGACTTGGAGTCTGTCGACATGGACACGGGCAGCTTCGCACCATCGATGGCATGACGGTCTGTCGAGTCGTCTGCATCTTTCAGTGGAGGCGTCGACGGCGTCGATGGCGACCCTGCAACAACGGTCCGCGCTGACGATGGTGCGTCATTTGGCGAATGTGAGGGCGTAGCGGGCCGCGATTGTTGCGGCGAAGGGAGTCCTGATGAAGGCGACTTAATGCCCACCGCAGACGAGGACGCACGGTGACGGCGTGAGCGAAGGGGGACCGTGTCGTCTTCAAAAATTCCATCTACGACGTGTGTGCGTGTCCTGGCCGCCTCGGTGTCGCGCTCGAAGAGCCTGAGAACGTTCTTCAATGCCTCGCCTTGTTCCCGAGCCTCCCGTAATTGCTCTTCCGTTTCCGCGAGCTTCATGCGCTCTGTAGCAACCATTTTATTCGCCTATGTAAAGCATTGTCAGCATGTATGATATAGGTACAAGGGCAATATTGTTACCTCTTCGAAAAGTGCCTGCGAGAGTGACTCGATTTCCGCTTCAAGGGCGATCTTTGCATCCGCCGCATCTTTGCGCGCCTTCCGCTCTACATCCAACTGATGCTGAAGCTCTTCAACCTCCTTCTCCCTGTCTTCTTTGGGTGGCACAAGTGATGGGAGAGAAGCCGAGGTCAAATGGGAGCCATTCAAGATGGGCGACTGACCAGCGGACAGCCGAGGCGAAGACGGATGGCTGGCCGACGACGATCCGTTGCCAAATCGGAACCGGAAGAAACGGCTCTCAGTAGTGGACGGTGGCGGCGCAGGGGAAGGCATCGTCGCCGATCGTGGAACAATGGGCGAGTGTTCTACGGCGGATGGGGGCTGGGATGGGGTTGGGGAGGACGAGAGGTCGGTCGCGAGACTGTCTGTACTCCGTCTGCGCTCGGCCTCGGATTCCACCCTGAGATTCTGCTCACGGGCACTCATGCGGCGCCATCCGACGTCTTTGGAGTGGCCGGGATGATCACGCTTGAGCGCGTCCTCGAGCATCTCGTTATTGGCGAGGGCCATAGTGAGGTTGGATTTGGCGAGGGTAAGTTCTGTCTGGAGATCCGTCTGCGCCTTGTAGGCCTCCTTGAGCATGGATGTCTGCCAAGGCTGCGAGTAAGGGGTAGCCAAAGAGGCGCGAGGCATAGAGGTGACATACGAGTTCTTCTATTCTGTTGATGGTCCTGCTGAGAGCATACCTGAGATCTTCCTCCTGGCCCTGGGAGTGCACTCTTCTTATATCTCTCAGCTCATCGTCAAGTTCGGAGAAGTATGGGATCGTAGTGGTGGGAACCTTGAGGAGACTGTCGGAGCGGCGAGGAAGGTTGCGGTTTGTAGCTGAGATCTGGTATGGCATAGGCATGTGCAGCATACGTTTGAGGGTACAGGGTCTCAGAAGAGCCAGCAAGTCGTGCGGTGCGTCTAGCGAGCAGGGAATGCGGATGGAAGAGTGGCAGAAAAGCACGATGGAGAGAGGCTGGCACTGGCCGGAGCGCTTGCAGAGTCGGATTTGATGGATCGGCAGCCTGATCTACAGGACGAATGCGACGACAGGCAGAGAATGACGGATGTTTGTATGTGTGGCGAAGACGACAAGACAAGGATTGGTGAGAGGAGAGCCTAGAGACGGGTGCGAGGCTGCAGCGACTGGCGCATGGCCGCCTGTCGACTGTCAACACAACCTCGGCCGCCCCACAAACAACAACCCCGGCTTCCTGGGCGCCAGCCTCTACCCTCCACCTCTATCTCTTCTCATACACCGTGGATCTCGCAGTCATCGCATCATCTACAACACTCCACATATTTCCCAGCGCACTCCGTTACAGTACCCCGCTCCCTCCACCCCGGTCGAAGAACATTCCTCCAGAGTCCGTCAATTGATACTGTACAGCGCCTGACCGTGGAATGAGTGCAAATCTTGGCTTCGTCGTTGCTGGACCGCAATGCAAAGCCACCTTATGCACCAGCACGAGATCAGCATTACCATCGGGACGGTCACATGGAAGCAACCACCTGTCCGCTCACTGAACCACTCCGCCCACTCGAAAGCGGAAAAACGTCAATGTGGTAGTGACAACATTGCAGGAGCCGCCTAAGAAGTTCGTCGGGTTCGCCAGGGGCTACGACGTGGTGTCGTAGGATAAGGGCGACATTCATCTAATGAACACTCTATCAATCCATGTCAGTGTTGGAAGGGACAGATTTGCATACCTGCCGACACAGCGAGCATAATGCACGAGTGAATCGTGATATGCTCTCAACCGACACACCCATCCACTCGAGGGACGCCAGGTCGTCTATGATCAACAGTGTATTGGCGTCTCTTTCACTGCAAAGGATGGACAATGTCTGGCGGATCTGGTTGTAGAGACGCCTGAGGGAAGTGTTTTCCAAGATCTCGGACGCAGGCGACATGAGGGGCATTGCCTCGAGTACGAATAAGCTACGGGAATGCAAATGGCTAGCCAGGTTTAGATTCTAGTATGGCCGTAATCAGCCGACGAAGAAAAAGGTCATTGGGAAAATCAATCATACGAATCGTCCTGCTACGGCCTTCCACTTTCCGATGTCTTCTGACACCAGGGTAAGCACAGCAGTAGAGTTCGTTCGTTCCTTCAGGTGACTAGACAAGAGTCGGTGCAGTAGAAAACTAGCTGGTGCAAGCAGCTCGTCCGTGATGAGAAGCAGTTCTCCTGGGAGAGGCATTGAAGCGAGGGGAAACATCTCGGCCACGCAAGGGGTAGCGGGACCTGTGGGGCGAGGACGAGGACGGCGAGATTGTTGGAGGACGCGGGATGAGTATGTACAGTAGTTGTGGACGCGGGTGCACAACATAGACAAACAACCGCTGTGGCTGCGCGTGCATATACCTGCATATACCCATCCTCCTACTTAGCAGCCACACGGCCCACACCTCCTTGAGGCCCCTTCTCCGTGTCCCCACCTCATCCCTCGGACCCAACACGCTCACTCGCCCGCTCTACCTCGTACCCACTCAATTCTTTGAATCTCTCCGCCCGACAGTTGCCCTTACGCGTCCGCATTCAATATGACCTCCACAAACAAGCGTCCGCCAAACATATCCGTCCCCACTCCCCACCCAAAACCTGTAGTCACTGTAGAGGAATGGGAAGCTGCGGCCCCCCTCTCTGACGTCGAGTCGAGAAGCGTAATCTTTATCCAGTCTGCGAACGAGACGTCGGCGCTTCCCCCAAAGGTGCGTATTCCCTAGGCTACTGCTTTGCATCTTCGGTAATCTCTGTGTCAAGTTTAGCGTCGAAGAACGACACTCGGTGTCGCGTCCATCAACTCCCATAATCCTTGGCAAACCGGGTCAGCCTTCCAGACCCAGTACACCAAACATAGTTGCCAGCCCCCGACTTCCTGCCTCCCATGCCCTGCATCCCAAGCAACCTATCCAGACTCCTCAGCAGTTCTACGACTGGTTCGCCCTCATAGACCGATCTGTTACCCACAGCCAAGAAGCCCATATCCGCGCCCACCTTGGCACAGTGTCCGACCACCTAGAGACGTGTGACAGGCTGGTCCAACGAATAGAGCAGATCGACAGAGAGGTGGATGATATGCTTTCCGGCTGGCGATCGGTAGAGGAGAGCGGCAGAAGCTTGAAGGATGCTTGCGAACAGTTGCTTCAGGAGCGGGTAAGCCTCCTTCCTCTTGCAAATGCAGGAAATGGCTCGAACTTTCGATAGGACCGTATATTGGATATGACCATCGCCATCGACGAGAGGCTGGAATACTTCCAAGAGCTTGAACAAGCAACCCGTATGTTGAATCACCCTGGAGAATCCCTAGTACTTCAAGGAGACTTTTTGTACATGGTCGAGCGCGTCGACGTCTGTATCGACTATCTGAAGGCCCACGTTCGTGATTTTCTACTTGTATCCTCTGGCTTGCTAAGGCGCTTCGTCTGCAGCGACATTTCAAGGAAGCAGAAATATATCTGCTTCGCTTTCAACAGTGTATGACACGCGCCATGACCTTGATCAAGATGTACTTCGTGGGCTCCCTCCGTGCGCTAACCTCGGATGTTTCTAAACGACTATCGGAAAAGGTAACACTTCCTTGTTTCGTCATGTTTTGGCCAACCTGAATTACTCCTCAATAGGATGTTTCCACCACAGCCCAAACACATTTGCTATACACAAGGTTTCAAACTGTATCAGGACCCCTTGCGCCGCTGCTGGCGGAGCTAGAGCGTCGTGCCCAGGCCCATCCTGACGAGCTGACTGCGCTTCTGGCCGAGTGTCATGCCGCGTACTTCTCCGCGCGCAAGGGCCTTCTGGTCAGCCGCTTGATGGAAGAAATCAAGGGATTGGATCCAGCGAGAACAGAACTTGTTGAGCTTGTGAGTCCAGAAGCGTCCTCAACGTCTTCGAAATCTCACGCGCCAAGCCAGACCCGGGCTGGATGCAGCTACCTCAAGCAGCTGTGCACAGACGAGTTCACCCTATTTCGAGCGTTCTTTAATTCTGGGGAAGAGCAGCTGTAGTATGTAGAGCCGTGATCGCCGTATAGTCCTCGTAAAACTCACGCCTCTGTTAGCCAATACCTAGAAAGTCTCTGTGACTACCTCTATGACGACCTCCGGCCGCGCATCTTACACGAACCCCGTTTAACGGCACTCTGCGAAGTCTGCACTGTCCTGCAAGCATTAATGGTGTTAGGCATCCCGTCCTTACCGGAGTCGTCTTCTGATGATGATGTGGAGCTCGACGAACTCACAGTCGAATTGGATCAACCCAGACGCCAAACAGGGCTGCGGACTCTCCACATTAGCCACCTGTTGCAGATGGTTTTACAAGACGCCCAGACCCGTCTCTTCTTCAAGGCACAATCTGTCATTCAGTCTGAGATACGGTATTACGTACCCAAAGCAGAAGACTTGGTATATCCTGACAAGCTCCTCGGTGAGCAGCCCGCTTTCTCTTTTTGGCTAGGATAACTCGTTGACAGTGTAATGGTAGCCGCACGAAAACCTCTTTCGGGTGCGGAGATTAAGGAGAAGCAGAGCGTAAGCCAGCTCTTCCAGCTCAAATCCTTGGACAAGCAGGAAACGTGGTTCCCAACTCTTCAAAAAACCGTCTGGGTCCTTTCGCAGCTGAAGGACTTCGTTAAGGTACCATCCTGTCCCATGTCCTCTCTGCGGCGCTAACATGTCAGAAAGCCCGCCATCTTCGATGACTTGGCACAGGAAGCGATCACCTATTGCAAGCAGACCCTCGTCAGCGCCGCTGAAACGCTGAAGTCGAGGAATCCCCCCTCCTCCGTCTTCGACGGACAACTCTTCCTCGCTCGCCACCTGCTCATTCTCAAGGAGATGGCCCAGAACCTCGACCTCGTGCATCGGAGCGTCGACCGGAGAATCGATCTTTCGGGAGTGAATGGTACGTCCGACGGACACATTCCCACACCTCGGCACCCTCGCTCACGACCGCGCAGAAACTCTGGCTTCGATGCTCGGCAGGACGACGTCTCTGCTCCCGAACGCGCTCTTGACTTCTCTCGGCATGCCGCGTGACGAAGACCTCGCCGACGTGCGCCACGTGAGTGTGCCTTCCCCGATTCTTGCGAGCCCCACAGGCGCAGTCGAACGGCGTGTACTTATACTGTCTGCGGTGCCGCGTGATCCGCCTCTGACAGGGGATCGACCAGGAACTGAAGCAGGCCTGTGAAGCTGTCATCCAATCCGGTGTCGACGCTGTCTCCGGTAGCGTACGAGATTGGGTGGATAGGGTCCGCGCAACCTTCGACCTCGATAGCGACCCCGCCAACCCCAGCGGGCAGCTCGGTCTCTCTCGCCTCGAGTCGGTGACAGAGCCAAGTTGGGCAGCAGTCGACGTCATACAGTCGTTTATCAACCGTATGAACTTCGACGTGGAGCGCGATATTCACAGAGTGGCGATGAACCTCCGACTTTATATCGAGGACGAGCGCACCGTAGACGTCCTCCTCAAACACATACAAGACCGGGTCGTGGATGATTGGATGGACTTCAGCGACCTCCTATCGAAGGTCCACCACGGTACCATGCGATCCAAGGCGCCAACTGCGGAATATGTTAGGGCGAGAGTCTTGCGGGGAAGGGCAGAGAATTGGGAACCACAGCAAGATGTGACACTGCAGCTGACGAATAGTGGTAGCGGTAGCAGCGCTGTATTCTGAGTTCACCATGCTCTTCTCGCCAATAAGAACAACCTTATGCAATCCGAGAAAAGTCTTGCCATAGGTAGGAGAACGATGGTTATTCCAGGGAGGAGGCTACGATTGGAAAGCAACTCGATGCTAGACTATGCAACGGAAACCCGGAAAAAATCAAGACTAACAACGATCGTTGCTCGTAAAAATATACTTGGCTGTATGACTGTGATGTAGAGGTCATGTTGTGGATGCGATTGCAGCGGAGGAGGGGGAGCTATGAGTTTATGTCCAATGGAATGAAAGGCGCGTATGGGAAAAGACGTGAATGTGGGGAAGCGGTATCATGAGTGTTCGTTAGATCCACCCGACAGCGGAACACAGCACAAGAAGGAAGACGGGCATCGTGATCTCGCACCGTCTTTCCTTGAGAGAATGTGAGCATGGGATTGGGTACGCGCCTACCGATTACTCCCCCCAACTCTGCGAGAGGCTCCCGACATCCTCTATTTTGAACTCGGTCGCCAGAAATGGTGGCCGGCGGTCTGGTGCGGCGTTCGAGCTTCCATCAGCCTGCCCACCATCCTGAAGGTGGGCAGGAAGAGTGATGCTCCGAACCTGACTGTTCTCTCCTGTGGTCGACGGAGACTCGACCTCGATGCTGTCTCCGCCGTTTTCTACACGCTTGCCCTTCCCATTCACGTCTTCCGTGCTCCCCCCGCGGTCCTCCCCAAACCGGCCCAATCGCCCGCGCGTTGCACTTCTCCCTTGTCGAACCCGGCCACCAGGAATGAACATACCTGATCCGCGGACTAGTCGGACGTTCAGGATGGGACGTCGGATGCCTCCGTCGGGATCAGCCTCCGGCGGAAGGTAGGACGCATCTCCTGGGTGAAGAGAGGACGTAGAATGGCTGGTTTGAATGGAAGGAGACGGATCTCGTGAAGGCGTGTATAAGGGAACATTAGAATGGGTTGGATAGCCGGATGCAGAAGGGGAGTCAGGTGAGGGGTTGGTTTGAGAAGTGGATGAGGTTGGACGTGGGGGAGTGGTATTGGCGGAGACGCTACGGTCCTGTCTTCCATAGGCTCGGCGGTTATGGAGGTTGAAGGGGAGTGGTTGGTTCACGTTGACCATTTTGCTGAACGAGAGCGACAGCGCAAGTAAGACAACAACCGCCGCGTTAAAAGAGCGTAAACGAACCCTTCCTTCGAGCGGACAATGAAGCCTAACCGTTCCTTCATCTTTTGGTGGTCAACAGTATAGTTCCTTGTGCTGTACCAGGGTAAGTTACGTGCAGATATAAAGGACAGAGAGAGGCATACGGAGGGGCATCGTCTGAAGGCTGAATGAACGGGGTGCGCTCATCTGGCTCGCTCTGTGGTTGTGGTGAAATTGCGGCTTCTCAACGGGGATCACGGTAAGACTTACAGTGGTTGAAGGCCCACTCTTCATGCAGCAACCAAAGACGACTTGGATGATGGAGGCCATGGCGAGGGGCGCCGGAGGATGGCAAAGACGAGGAGAGGAGGCTGAGGCTGAGGCCTGACCAGGCTGGGTGTGCACAGGTGCAAGTTTTGAGCGCTTCCTAATCAGGCAGTCGCGCAGCCCGACGATGCGCGCCTCCAAAAGAGCGCCCAACTGCACGATACTCAACGCCCGCCACGCCACCCAACGCCACCCTCCCCCGTACCCGCTCCAGTCCAGCGACGGCCTTCCGCCCGTTTATCACACCGTGCATCCTATCGCGCTGGGTGCATTCCGCTCCTACTGTTCGACCTCCATAGCGTACACACTCAGTTCTAGTGCGCAGCCTTCAGGCATTCATCACTCCTTAGTCCAAGTAACCGGCATCAAGGCCCGGGGCCTCGCCGCGCCCGTTCAAAGACTAGACCTTCTGTAAAGTGGCCCATGATGCAGACCGTCCCAGCAGATGGAAAATGTACCAAGGACTAGAACTTGTCATCGGCCCATTGACGAGGCCCGAGGAGAAACAGAGATCACCAGAGTCTCGGCCCCAAACTGGAGGTTGAAATGATGGAAACGAAATGGCCACGAAGCCAGTAAGAAGTATAGATGCTTGGGCACTCGCAGACGTCCAGGCTCCGAGAATTTCAGAATGGTGTTTGGGAGTCAGCTCTTAAACTTGCTTCACGCGCGAAGCCGACGTGTGCTTCAATACATTGCCACGCCCATGTCTCGTGTCGCTCTGCCCGTAGATCAGTAGACTCGTGGAAGAACTCCCAGCTTAGTGTAGATACCAAGCGACCCATCGCATCAAGTTCTCGGCCGCTCTCGACGCAACGAACTCGGCCAGTAACGAAAAGCTTTCCGAGGTTCGATCAGCATTCTCTCTGGCTCTCGCACAAGTAAATGGGATCGAGGTAGATATGCGAAGCCATCTCGGAACCTTTGCACCTAGAGAGAAGCAAGGGGAATGCACGGCACGGGACGGTGGCTATTCGAAGCGCGGTAGGACACTACTAGATCCCATTGGTTGCGGCCACGGATTAAACGGAGGAAGATGTTCCGATCGAGACATCAGCCCTGACCATTGCTACCTCGACTAAGAACATCGAAATACACCACCGTGTCCAGATCCGGTGCGAGTGTATTCTCCGACATGCTCAGTCATCCAGATTCCAGAACCTCGTCAGCGGCGGTGGGATTTTTGCAACTCGAGGCAATCGGGCGCATCCCGTTCTTTCAAGTTGCCACGCAATGGGAAGGTCGGAGTCGGGTGATCAGCGTCCTCCACGGAACTGCCAACCCGAGGCCACAATCCCAGGGCAGAGTAGACATGGCAGGCCTGAGATTGCCCTGCGCCCTTTGAGGTATCGGCCGCCTTTCGTGACGATCCGCTATATTCGGCGAATGACATGCCTCGCCGATGGAGAGGAAAGGTAGAAAAAGTTCGTGCCGGCTGGAGTACTACCTTGGACCATGGAGAGGAGATGACAACCTGGCGCATGCGGTAGGGAAGGCTTGCGTCGACCCTGAGTCCAAGTTCAAGGTTATAGTGCGGCCAATAGACGGGGCCACTGACTGACAGGTAAAATGAATGGTTAACAATACTAGTTAGTGGGCAGTCTCAGGGACCTCGTGCTGTCGGCAATAGACTTGACGAAGCATGGAACTTGAGCTTGCTGGGAGGATGCGTCACCATACCATCGTTTTGATGCCACTGAGGTATTGAGCGGATGTCCAGTATCGCTGAGGGAGGTTCCCTCTCTACATTTACTACGCCCCATCGCAGCACAAGCAAGGCTGCGAGTATGATATTCATGCTAAAATGATCTAGCGTTTCGTTCTGAATTCGAATGCCCGACACTGGGGTCCGACAGTTTCTGGCAAGTTTTGGGCACTGTTCCATCCATGTTGTTGCGGAGATAACAAGGCAAGACACTCATCTCTAATACCTATCTTCGATGCTCGATGCTCGAGTTCAATGGGTACTGTTCTTCTACGGAAACGTCATGTCGGGGCTACATTGCGGGCCGATGAGGATGCATTACAACCGATAACCTTTGCGCTACAGGCATCTGTATTCGGTACCGAGCCCTCGACGCAGAGGGCGGAATTCCCACTGAGAGGGCTATTCGACAGCGCAACCTGCCTCACGGAGGAAAGCGCGCACACCATCGCATCCAATGATCCGCGATACGAAGCCGTTTACGCCGACGCAGGGAGACTTGAGCCACGATATATTTGTCTCCATTCAGTTGGCGGCGCCCTTGCTTTCTAGCTTCCATCCTGAGTTGGGTGCTCGCAGTCCAGGGCGTTGCCGGACTGTGGCATCGTACAGCCTCTGGCTTGTTCCCCGGCGCACTTCTAAAACGCCCGAGTGGACAAGTGGACACCTGACAGGCACTGGTGGGTAAAGTTGTCTTCAAAAGTCCTGCTGAGAAGAGTATGTCAGGACGAACCATCCTCCGACGAGGCGCCCAGACATGTCGGCTAGTCCACAGATGCTGCCTCGAAGCACCTCGCTGCCGCCTATGTTTGACGCTCCTGTAACAAAGTGTGGACATGATCAGCCCAAGATAGACGGAGCCGAGTCCCACTGGCGGCGCCTCGCGGTGCCCTAGACGAGTTCGCTTCTTCCAGCGGAGATATGGAAGATGTTCAGCTGCGGCCTTGCCGCCAAACCCAGGCCGCCGTGCCGGTGTTGAACTCTATGAATCATGAATGTAGCCCCTGATAAGCCAGTTGCGGAGAAAACAATAAATTCACAATTAGCCAAGCTGGCTGAGAGGAACACAATTGGGTTACAAACAGGCCACCTTGACGACTGTTCCTTCGGAACGGGTGCCGCGGTTCGCCGGAGCGGAGAGTCGGAAAGCGCGAGAACATACTACTTCTCGTCGTGGCCACGTCGAGGCATAAGCAGCCCTACCCTATGAGACTGAACGAATCTTTGCCATCACCGGAGGGCTATGTAGTGTCGCTCAGCCTCGAGACCTACCGCCAACTATCACAAGCCCAAGCCCAGCAATTTGTGGGCCGTAGAGACCAGTCGTGCAGATGGACTTCGATGGATTTGGATTACGATGTGGGCAGTATCGCCGGAACACATGAAATCTATCTCGGTCATCCTGTGAATCGAAGATCAGGTCGACAAGTCGAGCGTCCAGCCATCTGTCAGTTCAACCTCCTGAATGACCATGGACACTAAGCGGCTCATCCTAGATGGGAAGAACGGTCGCACCGATCCTTCACGGCGGAGAAGCGAGGCTAACGGATTGAATGTTGAGAGGTCAACGCGGTCGGCCACGTGTGTCAAGATGTCCGATTCTGTGGTACCAAACTATAAAGTTTCCAATAATCCGAGGACATTTCTGAGTGGCCTTGAGAATATGTCCTTCTCGTGGCCTCTCGTTGCCCGATTCCGGGTAAACATTGAGACGACCTGGCCTCGGGGGTTGGTGAAAGCGCCGTGCGTGCCCCACGACGGATACACTCGATCGCCAGTGCGTTGAGATGAAAGTCTACATGAAACTTGTACGGACAATGAGGACATCGCGCGCATAACCAGAAAATGACCGGAGACAAACTGTTGCGAAGAGTCAAGGAAGGCGGTGTGATGGCCTTCTAGTCTGGAGGAAGAGCGCCGTGCGGCGCAGAGGGTGCCTAACATTGTCGGAGATAACAAAATGGGGCACGTTTGGTATACTTCTCTCAAGCAAGGCGTGAGAGATGGGGAAAGGATTGTTGTGGGTGGAGTTTAACAGGCTCGTGGCGTCATGACAGTAGGAAAGTGAGCGGTCAAGACGGCTGCGGAATGGTCGTCGAGAGAAGATACATCCTAGGAGAGGGAGCCCAGAGCCCAGCGGACAGGAGCAGCGGACAGAAACGGTGATGCTCGGGAGTGGGGCGGCGGCCGAGGATGGATATCGCCCAAGAAGAGCAGAGCGCGCAAGGTGGATGCCGAGCAGACCAATTCAATACGGATATTTCGCTCCAGATTGTCGGCTGGAGACTTGTCCACACACAAAATAATGGGGGAATTGGGCAGGAACCCACAATTCTCGTGCGTGGGATGGTGGTGTGAGCAGGTTAGCTTAGCGAGATGCGATCGAGGGCGAAATGCGCGATCAGCCGCCAAGACATACTTACTGACTGCAGTCATGGAAGATCATATGTCGCGTTGTGCAGGACACGATGCATACGCATCGGGGGTGGGGGCAGAGGGAGAGCGATTCAGAGGGGAGGCCGACGAGGAGGTGGTGGAGGATAGCCACGCTGCCCAGGCGCTGCGCGTCCAGCGCGAGAACCTCGGCCAGCCCTCGCGGGTCGCGGCTGGTGCCTACCGTGACGACCGTCCAATCGCCTCCCACCGCTCGAACAGCTGCGACAGAAGACAGCCAGGACTCATGTTTTCTGCCATCACAATACAGTAACATTCACACACTCTTTTCCCCTCCTCCTCCCAGCCAGCACACAGGCGCGTTGTGCCACACCTCGTCCATTCGAATCCGTGACCCCTGCCCCGCCGCCACCACGGCGTCACTGATGACACTCGTCTGAGCCCAGGAAGCCGAGCCTGTAAACTGCGCGACCGTTCTGTCTGAGCTGCTGGGCAGGAAGGGATCATTCTCAGCCGTCTGGCCATCACCGACATCCTAGGCAACTTGCGAGAACCTGCGCCGGTGGAGCAGGTTCCCATACTGGTGAGTACCCAGTCCGTGAACTATTTGTCAAAGTTGTAGTTGCTGAAATCTTACCGGCTTCTAGCAGATCTCCATCTGCAGCGTGCGCGTCTCTGTCAAGTCTTTTACCCGTGGGTATGGGACCAGGCCTCAAAGGCACAACTCGCGTGGCCTGAGCATATCTATCCTCCCTCTTGAACTCCCCATGTTTTGACGCCGCGAATCCCTCGTCTACCCTGCCTCCAGACGTTCCCCCGACATGGTCGCCAGCTCGAACGGCGATCTCTATACCCCCTTCCCCCATATGCCCATTGTCGAGGAGGGCGTCCAGTCTAGCGAAGAAGGTTCAGATCTCCATTCGCCTATATTTGACGCACCCTACACTACGCCAGACGGTACGTACACCTTATCTCGTTGCGGCCTCCACAGCGTTCACATGAACAATTCCTGTAAAAAGCCCGGTATCACCTTGACCACTACGCCTACTCCGATGTCTCTACGCAGCTCCTACCACCACCGACGTCCGCCTTTGACGCTCGCTATTCCGCTCCGACTGTGGACCCACACTCCCGAGATCCCCATATCTTGGAGACACTACAGGTCCCGAGCCCCACTACCATTCACCATCACCTGCCGCCCTCGCATCCACCTCCCGACCTTGCTCTCCATGGTCATCCGATGCTGGATTTAGGAATCCCGTCTTCTCGATTCCACCAGGCTGTCATGAATCCCGCCGCCGAATATTCCATGCATTTATCTCAACCATCCCGCATTCCAGAACAGCAAGTTCGACTGTCCGGTGACGCTGCACAATCGTTTCCCTCCCGACAACCTGCTACGATGATTGTCGCTGAGTCCAAGCCTCAGATCTCCTTGCCATCCGCTGCCGGTCCTGTACGGAGCAACCCGTCGGGCAGCAACACAGCTTCTACTCGCCCTCCAAGGAGAGAGGCCTCCACCGTCGTAATCGCTTGCCGGCAGTGGTGAGTTGTCCTCCCGATCTTCGTCATGCAATATGAACTTCCCCTTAATTTGTTGACATCCCAGTCGCGCGCGGAAGATTCGTTGCGATTCGACGCGTCCGTTTTGCCACAACTGCCTCCGACGGAATAACGAGTGCGAGTACGACGCTGTTCCAAAGCGAAGGGGTCCAGACAAGAGACCCGGAACGAGGCAACGTTCATGTAAGAAGCGTCCACCGGATGCAGAGCCGACGAGTGCCTCAGCTAAGAAGAAGCGGAAGACGAATGCAGATGGTGAGAGCGGTATGCTCTCGTTCGATGTCAAAGTGAAGGAGAACGTAACAGGCGGCCACAGGAGAGGTCAACTCTCGTCGCGAGGCGCAATGGATGATATGAATGCCTTCAACTTTCCCCCGCCACAAGGACAGTTGTACATCAACACCTCGATACCTCCGCGGGGGACAGGGCCCGAGGCAATATACCCTAAAGTGAGCGATTCATCTATCCCGTCTTCGGAATAATATTCGACGACGAGTATTTATTCAGTCGCGGTAGGATGGTCTCTCACCATCGTTTCATCGCTCTTCAGTGATCATGGACTATTCCGATCCCAACCACTCGTTCCCCAGACCGGTGGACGTCAACCTTTCTCAACCTCTCGAAGATCAGGACAATCTCTCATATATACCACTCCCTTCTCCTCTCGATGGCGCGTCTTCTTGGTGGGACGAGCTTCTGGACCAGTACAATCCAACGTCACGAGAACAATCGTTAGTGTTTGTCTTTTTCCTTGTGGGTTGCATTTCTCACTATGAACTCGTAGTATGCAAGACATCATCTCCGACCTCACTTTCCTGTAAGTGTTCTAATTCGACGGCAATCCTGCGCCTTCTTACGCCATCTTCGCAGTTTCACGACAAGCAGCTACTGGCTCTCTTTCATTAATGTACCTCTATTCTTCCGGGACCTGCATCAACCCGACCTACGCAGTCGCATGCAGTCCCTCGTAATGTCGGCCCTTGCCATGGCACTGCTAATGAAATCCAGCGAGATCGAGCTCGGTCATCGTGGACGCGAGCTCGCGCTGACGTTCCGCAACAAGGCTCAGGCATGCCTAGAAGACGCGTGCCATAGCCAGACCTTCGACCATACTCTCGCCGAGGCTGCTCTTGTATGTTCCTCCTATCAATTTTCGGTCTTTAGTTTCCCCGCTGAAACTTCCGGCCAGATCCTCGCACTGTTCGAGTCTTCTTGCCATCCCATGTACTCTCCCGAGCAGGCGACCGGCGCCCTCCAACTCCTGGACCGCATCGTCCATGTCCTCTCCTTGTATTCAGTGGATCGGGACGACCCTTGCGCGAATATCTTTGTGGCCCGCTCCGTGCCTGTCGTATATGTGGGCGATGGTTATCAGCGGCCGGCCAGTTGCTCGTGTTCTCCTTATTCGTCCCCTGTGGGTTCTCCTGGACCTTTCCCTGTCAATGCACCTTGGGACCCTCACTGGGACGACACGGAAATTCGGAGGGAGGAATGCCGCCGACTGTGCTGGTGTGCTCTCACGTTGGTTTCTTCGTATACTGCTCATTGCTCCGCCTTCCATACGGAGCCTGTGGAGCTCAGTCTCGCGGAGCCCTCGAACGTAAGTGTAGGGATATTTGTGGAGTCTTTTCTGGCTGCTCACGCCTCACGCCCTCCTTCCAATCTAGTATGTTCTCCTCTTCCCTGGGGAAGCATGCGAACGCACGCCAGGACCTCAGCAAGCTGACGGCAGGTCACCAAAGGAATCCATCTGGGCGCTCTACTGTCGCAGTATGCTTCTGTGGAACAGTTGCAGCTGTGTGCAGCGGGACGAGTCTCTCACGACGGAAGAACGGGCCAGCTTCGCCATCAGCGCGTTCCAGGAGACCCGCGAAATCCAGGACGCGCTGGATATGCACGTGTGCAACCTTGATACCGGCCTGATGTACGTCTGCCGGGAGTATCTGTATAAGTGCGTCTTCTTCCTCCCTGCCTTGTCACGCCGGACTGACGGGTTGGGCTGTGCCTCGCCAACCGTGATAAACAGCACTCGTATGACCATTACGTATGAACTCCGCCGGTGTGTCTGCCCCCCAATCTGGCCACATCTTCTCAACCCTGACTCGCTTTAGCAGATTGCAAGATGGCGACATACCGGTTCTGCCGCCCATCTTCAATCGCCGCCAGGCGGAAGAGTGGCGTGAGTTCCTGTCCAGTACCCTTTCCACTCCGAACCGCTGACCAATATCCGATGGTGCCGCAGTTCTCTATCAGGACCAGGTCGCACAGCGCGTCAAGGAAGCCGTGCTTCATGTTGGAGAGACCCAAGGTCAACTCCTCACCCGACGTCCCTTCCAGGTGACCTGGTTCTCTAGTCAAGTCGCCATTTGCCTTGGTCTGTGGGAGTTCAATCCTGAGCTCATGCATGCCCTCGAACTCGCCAAGGCGTTCTTCATTCCTCTGGACGTGCTCAATGCGCTCTGGCCGTGTCCAGGTGCGTCTTCCCCGACCTTCGAGAAGGCTTCGTGGCTCACGGCAAATTTAGGGCAGCGCACCAGGCGGGACGAACTCCGTCGTCGACTCGAGAACGCGTGCCTATCCGCTGGTCTCCATCCCCCACTCCCCGAGGACCTTACCTTACCCCCCATCCTCCGTCGCAGTCCGCGCTCTGCCATTTAAATCTGTTTTTCCAACCGCGGTCACCCGTCCGGGCATTATTCCATCCGCTTTGTTTTTGTATATCTACGCAGCCCATCGTTGATGTCCCCCGATTGCTGTCCAGTTACCCTCTCTTTCTAATGAGTATTGTTTGTGTAGCCTACTTCGGGTCTTCTGTATCGTCTTTCACGCTCACTATAATGTCCCCGATACGATCGAATCCGGCCCGTTCCCCGACTCATACCCACGTTCGTTTATCCTCTCTTTTCTGTATGTTTACTTGCTATCGGATATCGTTGGATACCTGCGGAGCATCGAACCACCGTGTGCATATAGCCATTCAATACGATCGCCGCGTGCACCATGGCTAAGCATGGTGTGGGAGGTCCGACGTATCGTGATACGGTCGACTAATTGTACGCTACACCTGAAGATGCGCCCTGGATCATCGCTTGCACCTCCTGCTTCCAAGCAGCAAGCTCCCCTCCCCACCCGCCGATGCGCCTGCGCTTCCCGCCGACGTGCACACCGTCTGTGCGGAAGCGTTCGGCTTCGCTCTTGCGCACTATTGCGTGGTGGGTGAGACACCTACGAGCAGAAGTGAGTTAGAGGACTGCGGCCCCGTGGATGATCAACGTTCAACGATCGACCGCGTCACGGAGATGAACGAACGACCGGAACATGAGGTGCAGCAGATAGCGGGCGTCCACGCCCCACATACCACCAAATGATGCTCTCGCGCGAGAAGACCTCGCTTGCCCTCTCCTCGCAGCCCGCACTGCAGGGTGGGGCGAGCCGAAAGAGCCGTAGAAACGTTCTGTACACCAGGCGCGGGAAGTAGAGGATCAGCGGCGGATCGAGCCCTGGCAGATGGGGGCAGGAGGGTCGCGTGAGTACTACGATGCCCGGCCCGAAAGACGGACGAGCATTGAAGCTTACAGATTATATCTGTCGCTTCGTTGGAGAAACTACTGCCCAAGAGTCGGAAGTAGTTGCCATCGATGATCCAACCTCGAGGGTCCTCGACTAGAGCAGCGAAAACGCGAGATCG
Organism: Ganoderma sp. BRIUMSc; assembly: GCA_008694245.1. Taxonomy (NCBI): domain Eukaryota; kingdom Fungi; phylum Basidiomycota; class Agaricomycetes; order Polyporales; family Polyporaceae; genus Ganoderma; species Ganoderma sp. BRIUMSc. The sequence continues at coordinate 30,688 of VJXU01000429.1, forward strand.
GAATTCCTCGGGGCTAGCCAGTCCCCAACCTGGCTTCCAGTAAAAGCGGTCGAGGTGGATGCACGGCAGGTTGAGCATAGCTGCGAGCTCGGCTCCAAGGGTGGACTAGCATTCCAACGGGAGTCTGGAAGTGTACGTAGATATTGGCAGCAACGAGCACAGACCTTGCCAGTTCCTGCCGGCAGCATCATGGCCTTTCTCAGCAAGAAGGCGCGACAAATGGCAATGGTCGAGGTGGTAAACGCACCACTGTTGCCAACAATGTGGATCCTGTAAGCACC
>VJXU01000434.1:8764-31482 GCA_008694245.1 Ganoderma sp. BRIUMSc
TTGAGCTGCCGAGGTCCCCTGGGCCCTCCCCTCTCAAGCATCCACACTCCACTCGCTCAGCGATCTCGACAATGGATCCCCAGGTCGAAGATCAGCAGCAGCAGGAAATCATCGTCTTAAAGGTGAGCATGTCGCTGTGGTGGCTCACGTTTATCAGCCTGACCATCATTTAGAGCATATACGAACACGACTTTATCGACGTTCCTCCCCCAAAGGCGTGGAAGGTCTGTCGACACTCGTGTGGACATCTCCCACACAGACGCTGACGCTGATCTCCCTCTTAGGCCGCGCCTCGACTGCCAGAATTCAAGATTCGCGTTACTTACCCCGACCCGGACTACTCAGAGAAGATATACTTCCATCTACACACAAAGTGAGTCTTCATGCTCCTCCGTCTCGATGTATGCGCGAATCCCGGCGCTCCAGCCGACCTTGCGTCATCTCACTTCCACGAAAATAAGCGCCCAATACATTTCGTGGAAATGAGTCACTTCGCAGCTGCATCTTCTCTCTCTGGAGTCGGATTGCATTCGACTTTGGCAGAATATCGCATTCCCCACCTGGCTGGCTATGGCTATCATGGCGGGAAAGGCGCGATGATTCACTAAACTAAATTTGAGGGGAATTCTTGAGCCACATAACGTGCCTTCCAAATCCCTCTCCGTTTCCACAGCTGAGTGCGTCACTTTCGGGTTCATCCCGCTCGGCGCCATTTCTTCTTCGCTATCCTGAGCAGCGATTTTCTACCTATTCCCTTTGTTTTCTGGCATTCAGCCATGAGTCTAAAAAATCAAAAACTTTACTGGAAATTTCGAGCGGAGTAGTGCAGGAGGAAGTGACTTTGTGCCTCGGTGGTGGTGTTTGCGTTTTGCCGTTTTCTCAACTCTCCATAGGGAACTTAACGGAACTTAGCGGACTTCATGCGGGGTCCAAGCGACCACTATAGTAGCCGGCCATGGCTATGGCTATGGTTGTAGCCATAGCGGGTCTGGTGGTAAATTTACCATTCCTAACTTTGGACGGACCTTATCGCACTCTCATTGCATGCTCTGCCATTCAAAATGCAACCAGTTCACTGACCCGTACTACACTCACAGGTTACCCAAGACTTACCCTAACAACGCCCCACCTATCTTCACAGTACAACATCCTATAGTTGGTCTCCGACCTGATCAGGTGTCCAAGTTAACCCAAGCCATCCATAATGAGGCTCAACGGAAGAAAGGGGAGGAGATGGTCTTCCAGGTTAGCTGCCAAGCAACTACGGGACTGAATAGTTGTGCTGAGGTACTCGACAGACCGTTTGCTTCGCGAAGGAGTGGATGGAGGCCAATGTCAAGCCGCCCTTAGAGGTCTCTGGCTCGTTAGCGACTGAGATGACTCGGCGTGCTTCCGAGGAAGAACGGGTATGTTTTGCAGTGCCAGAGCGTTTGCAACTGTGTCAACTCATCTCATCTCATGCCAGGCCAGGAGACGTCGTGAAGAAGAGGAGGCGGCACGAAAGAAACGTCATGACGCCGAGTATGCAGAAAGGCTGAACGAAGAGATTCGCGAGGACGTCCAGAGGCAGCAGATCGAGCGCGAACGTTTCCAGCAGGCCCGCAAGCGTGCGGTATCGGATGCGACAGAGGTTCCTTGGTCTGAGGACGCCACTCCGACGGAGTCATTCGACTTCGAGATCAAGTGGCAAGGACAATCCTTCCGCAGAGTTCGCTTATTTCATCCTCGACAAGGTGCGTTGGGACTAACACGATATTGTCTTGGGTTGATTCTTATCTCTCTCTATTCGTCAGAATGTCTCGGAACGATCTACCAAGCCGACCCCATCTGTGACGAGCCACTAACCTCACTACCTTTGGAACTCCTCTCGATTACGTTTGTCTCTCACTACTACACCACTACACAAGGTATGATTTTCCAGAGTTTTCTATGTACCCTCCTGACGATTTGTAGGCCGGAAGAAGCTGAAACAAGTCGAGACTGAGCTTCAGCGTCTGGTCGCGATCCGCCATCAGAACTTGCTCGCCACTCTTGCTGCGAAGCTCACGACACCCAGTGCCAACTCGTCCCCTCGGCTCATAATTCTTATGGAAAAGCAACCATCTATGACGCTATACGATTTACTCGAGGATTCTGACGGTATTCGCGAGGAGCGTGCCACGGTGTGTAGCTTTCGAACAAGCTTCCTGGACCCGTATTTACGAAGGTTTCCTGTAGGAGTATCTCACACAGATCTTGTCCGCTCTCCATATCGTACACTACAACGACATCGTACATCGAGGTCAGTCATCTACCTCCGTCTGCCCCAACTCCACGAGATTTGACTGATCGACGGCGCAGGGCTCAATCTGAGATGCCTCGGCCTTGCTCCCCGCGAAGGCATGGGCACGTCCAAGGTTGTCAAGCTCTGCAAGGTTGGGTACCACGTGCGGCTCCTCGATCTGCACCGTTCCGATCCTTTCGGCTTCGACGCTGACTTCAGGCCCGATGTAGACAACACGCCCGAAGGATGGTGCGTCGAGAGACCTTTTGTCATCATTTACGCACGAGGCTGATCCCTCTTCAGGATGGCACCGGTCGAATCGAAGCTTGATTACACGAAGGGCCGCGATATCCACTCGGCCGGTATAGTCTTGCTCCAGATGCTGCTCGGACGGGATGTCATGGAGCGGTACGACGACCCCCAGGCGGCGATACACATGTGTGAGTCGTTTGTTAGAGGGGCAGTGTTTCAGGACACATTCAATCTAAAGCCCTGGCTCCTGGTTTAGCAACGATCTCGACGTTCCTCTCAACGAAGGCCATGGCGATGTTGAGCCCAGCTAAAAAGGGTAGCGTGACGTGCCAAAGCCTCCTCCTTGATCTCGTCTCGGCTCCTTGTCCACCAACACTCAATAGCCGCAGCCCCACAATCCCGTTTACAGGTTCGAGTGTATCCTCGTTCGATTGAACTTGTGCGCATCTGATGACATGGACATGTCTATTTAGGACCGAAGACCCCGGTAGCCGGTACATTCGTCGCCGGGTCCCCCGAGATCGACTACTTCCGGATGCCGCCTCCCACCGCGAGACACTCGAGCAGGTGGAAGGAGGACTGGGAGGAGCTCGAGATCCTGGGCCGAGGCGGGTTCGGCCAAGTCGTCAAGGCGCGCAACAAGATCGATAACCGGATCTACGCTGGTGAGTTACATCGCCGCATTGCAGTGGCCAAACTGAGACTGAATGCTGCACACCAGTCAAGAAGATCAAGCTCCGCGACGTCGGGAACGACAAGATCTTCCGCGAGGTGAGCGCGCTGAGCCGGCTCAACCACCGCTTCATCGTCCGATACTACACGACGTGGGTCGAGACGTCGAACGCGCTGCCCAGCAAGTTCGGGTCCGAGTCCGAGGACTCGGAGCAGACGGACGAGACGCACGGGCGGACATCGAAGCCGCGGCGCAGCGGATCGAGCAGCGCCGAAGGCGGCGGGGGTGGCGGGGCGGGGTTCAACGGGCACTTCACGACGTTCGACATCAAGGACCTCGACTCGCTCAGCACGAGCCGCCACTCGACGTTCCCGAGCATACACTTTGCGCGCTCGAACTCGCAGCAGAACGACGACGACAACGAACACGACAATGACAACGGGAGCAGCAGTAGCAGCAGCAGCGACGATGGGCTTTTCGAGGGGGACGGGGACGGGGACGATGATGGGGCTGGGGACAGGGACGACCCGTTCGGGTGGACGGACGCGAGAGGGAGGAGTAAGCCGATTCCGATTAGCGGGAGTGGGTTCTTGAGGAGGTCAATATCGCCCCTCGCGCCGAGGAAGATGTTGTATATCCAGATGGTGAGCGCTCTGTGTCGGTCGTCGAATCGCAGGAACTCATTTGCTATAGGAATTCGTTGAGCGACAAACGTTGCGAGAGGTATGTCGACGTCGAAGCGGAGGTGCTTGAGCGATCGGCTGATGTCAATGTCATCGATGCAGCGTATCGCGGAGGGGCTTGATGAAGACGATGCGTGGCGGCTGTTCCATCAGGTCTTGGACGCGCTTGTGCACATTTCGAGCCTGGGCATTGTAGGTTTTCCGGATGACATGGCTTGAATAATCGACCTAACGTTGCGCTGTAGCTGCATAGAGACATCAAGTTGACGAACATCTTCGTTGGTGAGTCGACTGTCTGTTTTTCTTGCGATGTTCGATGCTGAAGCATGGGATCAGATGCCAAGGGCGACTGCAAAGGTAAGAACGTGGACCGATCTTCGAAGGACCGATCACTGAACTTCAGGCAGTTGGAGACTTCGGTCTTGCTACGGAGAGTTTAGACGCTGTTGACCCGTCGGACAAACCTCGCGAGACGCATGGAAATCAGGAGATAACGATGGGTATGCGAGCTCAGGAGTCAACTGCCTTCGAATACTTACCGGAGTTGCAGACGTTGGCACGCGATTGTACATTGCTCCGGAATTGTCGATCGAGAGCTCTGGTGGCTCGCTCAATCCGCTCAGGAAGGGAATCACGAAGAAGAAGCATAAACTCGTCGCTACTCGTACCACCGCGAAAGCCGACATGTACAGCTTAGGCGTGAGCAACGCTCACTCTCTCGTGCCCCCATCATGTCGCTCACGCTGCCTCTAGATTGTGTTCTTCGAGATGAACTACTTTTTCAAGACCGACTCGGAACGTAACAAGGTTATCCCCGAGTTGAGGCTTCCGTCGATCGTCTTCCCGACCGATTGGGATATGAAGCGGAGTAGGCAACGGCAGAGTGAGCTGCGACCAGTACATTGTAATGAAAGCATGCTGACGGGCCGTTTCAGTCATCACGATGCTTCTTCAACACGATCCGGACAAGAGACCAACCGCTCTACAGCTCTCGCAGAGCCCGTTGCTCCCAGCTAGGGTTGAAGATGAGTATGTCAAGGGCGCCTTGAACATGATAGGTAAGTGGTTCCCTCGAGGATTTCCAACGTTCTATACTGATACCCTCTGCGCTCCTTCAGCGAAGGCAGACTCTCCCCATCTACCAGCAGTGTTGTCCACGCTATTCACTCAGCCGGTGAAACCTGTTCGGACATATTTATACGACATAGATTCCGAGCCTCCAGAGCACGCATCCCTGAACTCGCTCGTCATAGACCACCTAGAACAGGTCTTCCACTTACATGGTGCTATCGACTCCGAGACACCTCTGCTGATGCCAGTCACGAATCCCGTCGAAGACGACCAGAACCGCGCTGTCTACCTCGATCGTCATGGGGAAGTTGTCACGCTCCCCCACAACGCCTTGCCTCCTTTCGCTCGGGCTGCTGCGCGTGCGGAGTACAAGCGAATCAAGCGATACCACATCTGCGACATATACCATCCGAAGTATGTGGTTTTTTTTCCATTTGAGTGAGCGATGGCTGAGATCCAGTATTCGCAGCCAACCAGCTGGCCATCCGCGTGCCTCCAAGGTCGCTGTTTTCGACATCATCACCCCTGACTTGGTCACTGGGCCCAATGCCGCGGCGGCCGAGGGAATCGCGATCATCAACGACTGTTTAGATGCTTTCGGCGACCTTTCGCAGCATTACTTCGTGCTAGTTTCCCACTCGAAGAGTAAATCTGAGCCCCTTCCTTCCATTCGTTCAACCAAGGCTGACGGTCATCCTAGTCCTCGATACGGCTCTTGAGCGTGTTCCAGCTGAGCTGAGGGCAGAGACCCTCGACATGCTGACCAACACTAAGTCGTCCGCGTCCCAGAAACGGAACAGCCTAGTTGTCAAAGGCGTCTCGCGCAATGTCTGCGACGAGCTCAAGGTCCTGGCTGAGACCTGTATGCAGTCTGTTTTCCGCGCGACTAGTGATCGTCAGCTGATTATCGAGCTGCAGACGACACGGTTGATGCGCTTGTAGAACGTCTGGAGAAGACCTCGCCTCTTATGCGTACTCTTTTGGACCCCTATATCAAGGACATCAGGTACACCATCCAGTTCGCGGAGGCGTTAGGGGTGGTCCGACCTATCCCCATCGATCCTTTGCTGCTGGGCCATCGCAACCCGTACTTCGCGAACGGGGTCTGCTTCTTGGCGATCAGGAAGAACAAGCGCACCGACGTCCTCGCCGCTGGCGGACGATATGATCACGTCGTCAAGCGGTACACGACGCCGACTGCGAACCCCGAGCCACGGGCGGCATTTGCGCTCCAGATCTACCTCGAGAAGATCACCGCCACCCTTGCCCCGTACCAGAACAACTTCCTCCAGTCGCAGACCGCGCTGAAGGAGTTCAAGTCCTTCGGATACTGGTGCCCGCGCCGATGCGACGTCTACGTCGTCTCGTACCAGCCTGGGTACCTGGCCGAGCGCCTGGAGATCGCGGCGCTGTTGTGGAAGCACAACATCAGCGCGGACGTGATGTACGAGGCGGCGTTCCGGAGCGGCGAGGTCGAGGATTATTTGGAGCTGTGCTCGACGGAAGGGATACTGTGAGTGTCATCGGTCCGGAGCTTCGGAGGCATCACTCACTGACCGCTCGTGTCAGGTATATCGTCCACGTCAAGCCTCGCGCGGGTGGCCAGCCAGTCTATAAGGTCAAGAGTGTCCTGCGCGGAACGGAGACCGAAGGTAAGCTGTCCACATGCTGAGAAACCCTCATTAGCTCAAGGTTGTTCGATGTAGTGCAACCTTCGGACCTCGTCTCGTTCCTGCAACAGCATGTCGCCGAGCAGAAACGTTACGATGCCACCTTGTCGGGTGGCCACGCCGCGGTCGAAAGCACCCAAATCCAGCCCGTTGCCGAGAAGCCAACCCCTACTGCAGACGCCATCGTCGTTCTGCCGAACGACATGAAGAAGGCGCGGAAGGGCACCAAGGGCCTCTATGGGAACAAAGGCACGCATGGCGCTGTGGCGATTTCATTTTCGATCGCTCGGTCCGCTGACACACGTACCTCTCCTCTCTCAGCTTACGACAGCGCCGCAGCGCTGAAGACGGCACTTCCCGGCGTCCGGACGATCGCCGTGGAGGTGACGACGGCGGTGTTCGACGAGATGGCGAGGAACGGCAACTGGCTGACGAGCGAGGACGCGCTGCGGACGGTCGCGGCCGGACTGCCTACGCAGCACGCGGGGTACGCCCAGCAGATCCGCGATGCGGTCCTGCGGCAGAAGGCGGACGGACAGCGCTATGTGCTGCTCTATGGGATACGTCAGGACAGGATCTCTTTGCTCACGTTGGCGTAGTTTGTAGTTTCATTTTTTTTGCTTCTTCCCTTCCATCTGCTCGTGCTACATCGTGCCCGAACTTCAACACATGTATTACCACTTCATGCCGTCTCATCCCATTCATCTGGGCTATTCATGTCGTATAATGACCTATCGAGCTGTCTATGTACCATGTACGTCTGAAGGTGTACTGTATCAATGCCTTATCACGTTCTCTGAACACGATTGAACGAGCGTTCGGGCCCGGTGCCAGTACTGGCAATATCAAAAAGCTTTCCGACACGGGGAATCGAACCCCGGGCTATCGCGTGAGAGGCGATAATGTTAGCCACTACACCATATCGGATTGGAGAGTTTGTCCAAATAATAATATATGAGGTAAGTTTTACCGCCTAACTTTCCATCAGGACGGCTAAGTCGTCGGCAAGCACGTCGTCGCTGTCGTCGACGTTGCCCAGAACCATCATCACCGCCATCGACTGTCCCTGCATGCCTCAAGCATGCCTCGGGGAAATCACTGATGTCATGATGGCCGGAGCAACAAGGAGCAACAGTACTGATGAATCTTTCATTTGATTCTCGTCACTGGAGACGGTTGGCCCTTGGGAAGCGATGCGCCACCCGATTGCGACGGCAGACGACCGACGACCCCCATATAAATTTCCAGCGCAGTTTTCGACGTTTCTCCTGGTCAGCATACTCCCTTTTCCTTCTCTTTCTTGGCTGGTCCTTCATTCCACAGTTTCTTTTCAATTTTCTCCTTCATTTCCCTTTCTCTAATAAAGAGAAACCGCTCTTCCGACTCAGCTTCTAAAATGTTCAATACCGCCGCCGAATACCTGGCCCATGGAGCCCGAAGCCTTGGCCCTTTGGCCAGGCTCCAGCCGGAGCAGCGCAGGAGAGTCGACAAGTCGAGCGAGAAGATTAACAAGATTCTCGGTGAGAGGCCTATCGTCGACATCGTCTCCTCATCCGTTGGGACGGACGGGACCACGAGCGAGGCCGAGGAGAGGAAGGAGAAGAAGAGGGGTGGAAAGTGGAAGAAAGGCTCATCCCCGCCCATCTTGCGCCTGAAGCTCGCACCAGTCCGCCGCAAGTCGACCAGGGTTTTGCCTCGTACTCCTCGCACTGCCGGCACCCGTGGAAGCTACGTTCCGCGCTTCCTCCCTCCTGGCGCTCGTCCTGCCGTCAGAATGAGCGAAACAAGGTATGCCAACGAAAATTTAAATCTCGAAGGATCAGGATAATTGAACGGGCTTATGCGTAATAGCACCCTTCAAGATGCTCTCTTCCTCAGTCCTCTTCCCCCCGTGTCCCCCTTTGCCCCGATCGCGACTGCCGTGGTCCTTGGCCAGCAGAATCAAGGGTTCCGCCAGCAGGCATGCGCCCCTCATGCACTCCACAATCCCCCGAAAGAGATGTCCTCCATCGTCGAGGCTACCGAGGAGGTGGAAAATGTCGGCTCCTACCTCGATCTCTACCGTGTTGCCAACCGGAGTGTTCGAGACGTAGATGGCATCAGCACTGTTACCGACCTCAACACGGCTTACACCGCGTACACTGACGCCACGAACCCCGATGACGCGTATACGGCCTACATCGCGTGCACGCCCTCCTCTGCTATCCACCGCCGTCGCCGCAGCTCTTCCTTTTCGCATGGCCCGCGCCCGAGCGTCTTGTCGGACAGCTCCACGCCTGTTCCTCGCAGTAGCTTCATCGTTCCTCACTCCGCCTCTGTCTACTCGTTCCAGGACCAGCCGGGCCGCTATACGCTCGTCGTCAAGATTCCCTCTCCCCTTTCCCCAGGCGCACTCGTTCCGTTTACCTCGAGCACGGTCAACTCTTCTCGCTTGTCTCGGACGCGCACGTTCGTCCTGGGTACGCCCAAGCGGGCGAGACGCGACACCCTCCTGGAGACTCCCGGGGACGAAGGCAGCCCGCTCCAGCAGCAGCAGAGCGAGGCGCGTCTCCGTGCCGTCCTTGGCGCCATGGCTGAGTCCCCGGCCCCCACCTCTACCCCGAACCCCGCGCGCACTCCCTACGGCCCGTACTGGGTGCGTCAATCGTACCGCGTTTCGGGGCAGGGATCTATCCGTCGCCGCAAGTCCAGTGCACGTCCCCCGCCCACGCCGCGCACCGTGCGTCGGGAGAGGCGACAGGGCTGGGGTGGCGAATGGAAGGCGGGCAGGATGGGAGCTGCGGTCGAGGGTTTGAAGGACATCAAGACTCCCGTGCCGCGGGTATCACGGAGGTTGACGGACGAGAACGTGCCCCCTGTTCCCATGAAAGACTTCATCGTCATCCAGTAGGCCGCCGTTCGATTGGACGTGAAGGCTCGTGTCTTTCCGTTGATTTTGTAGCCGATGATAGTTATGCAGCGCATCTTTCCCCGTCGACGTGTTCGGCGGGGTGTTACTGTCACGGGCAGTTTTGTGGAGGAGAGCCCACACATGGTGCATGCGTATGTAGCTTTGGTTATAATTATGCAACCCTACGAGCGCTTCGCTTGGACTTCGCTCCTCCCTTCCAAGTTCCCGGCGATGTCAAGATGCGCCTAGGCTGTAGCCCCGGTTTAGGTTTGCATACAATGGATTCAGTATCCTCGCCGACCGATGGAATGGATCTGGACTGTTCTCATCAGAACGAGGATGAGACCATCGTTCGCGTTAAATCTGACCGCCGGTCTGCTACGCCTGCCTCGCAGGCTATGTAGCCTGAGAGGCAGGCGTGGAGGTCGAATATGTATCCTGTACTGGGCCATCTAAGGAGGTACGTATTACAGGTTTCCAACTGTTTGGCCGTCTCGTATGCTCAGCACAAATGGTGCATTTCATTTGCAGACGACAGGCAGACAATGGATGATGGCAGCTGAAAGCGAACTGGACCCGAACTTCCTTCCATTCCACTGCCCAAACCGTATAGTATCATCGTCCGTGATCTTGTACGTCCCGGAAGGCTTCAATGGGTTCGGAATCAGCACGGTGCAAGACACTCCGACCTTCGCCATGCAACGAACGTCGGTGCGTCAACCTTCTACCATCTGATCCGCAACCGGGCAAACCTGTTGTGGATTGCGGACCCGGATTCGCCGTCCTTCCTTGCTCAAGCTCAAGCTCGACGTCAGACACGCGCTCTTCGTTTGGTGTCTCGACCTGAAGAAGGAATGACCACAAAATTCTGCATCAGGGCCCCGTGGTGGGGACAGCGAACTATCCCATTTCGGATTTTGCCTCAGCACAAGCTGGGAAGTAGCGAGGAGTTAATCCTGCGCAGATAAAAGGTGCGCGTCGCAGTGCCTCGAACAGGCTCAGACTTCAAGCTCAAGCATCAGAGTCCCCACATCCCCAGCTTCGCCTCCTCAACCATGCAGAACTACGGCGTCACTTCTCTCATTGGTGCGGTCACCCCCGGAACCTACTTCAACGACATTTTTTACATGAACCACGATGGTGAGCCTGTCCCAGAGTCAGAGCTCGCAAATGTACGCAAGCCACTCACATGCACCTCCCTTATTCACCTGTAGGGAAGTTCATGCTCAACGACACGAGTACGGCACAGTCCCTCAGCCCACCGAGAACTCCAAGTTGACCAATATATATGACATGTTCAGCACAAGGCGTCCTGAACGTCACCCATCCCATCCAGCAGATCGTCGTTTCTAGCGGCGGAATCGTGCGTCCCATCCGTCCAGTCATTCCGCGCCTCTCCTCCTGCCTGAACTGACCACCCTTTCCGAGCACCTAGGTCGACGGTTTGACCGTTACCTACCAGCTCGAGGGCGGAAATACGGCCGTCATGAGCCACGGCAGCACCGTCGTCCCACCGCGCAGCGTCGTTTCCTTCGGCGGTGAGCATCCGGCCTTTTAATTTAGTGCCGCCATTCCGGCATGGCGAGGAGCGGAAGTCTAACACAACGTGTTTGTGCCGGTCGCGTAGCACACGAGGTCCTCGCCGCCGTCTACGGGCGCGAGGGGTACATCACGACCTACAACCGCAACATGGTGAACAGCATCGCCTTCGTCATCTTCGACACGAGCACGGAGAAGTCCCGGACCGTCGGCGTGAGTCCCCATCCCTCCCGTTTGCACTATAGTACCCGTGCGCATCGCTGAACTTGACCCTCATCCTCGACTGTGGCCGGGTCGCCGCTGTGGACCGCAACAGCCGTTTGGGACGTCCAACCAGGGAGAGCCGTTCTGGGAGTCCGACGTCCTCGCCATAGGAGGCTTCGCAGAGAACACGACCCACTGTACGTGCAGCCTGTCTTCCCGACCTGTCATCTAGCCTCGAATGGCTGATGATACGTACTCGCTCTGCAGACGGACTGGCGGGCCTGTTCTTCTACAAAAATCCGTCGAACACCACCAACACGGCCATCATGCCTGCTTCCGTCCAGGCTGGGAACCTGACCGCCTTGGACTGAACGGTGCGAGCATCGAGGCTGCATTGAAAACACTTCCTGAGCCCGCCGGCTCGCTGAAGTGCCAACCTTGACTTTGAGGAGGTTCACCCGTTTCTCGATTCTCCCTGATGTTTCCGGGTTCGAGTTTCAATGAACGAATTGCTGGTATCAATGGCGCGGTAGCTCGCACTCTCAACTATATCCAAGTTAGCCAAAGCCCGTTGTCCCTGGCAGTCGCCCGTCCTGCGATAAAATAACAGTTGCGACGTCGATGTGGATATTCAGAATGAACCGTGTTCAATCCCAGAGCGATCTCATCCACGGCCACCCGTGGCGACCGCCGGAAGGTGCCCAGACGAACGATGTTGCAGCTGGGAGCTCTCGGACGAGGATTATGACTGAATGCAAAAAGGGGACACGAGGATTAGTGACGGTCAGAAAACTTGGATTAGGACACGACATGTTCCGCAACTTGACCCAACGCGCGGCCGACGCTCTGCTCGTGACTGGGCATCGAGAGTCGCATTCTGGGGGCTCGAGTCCCGGTTTGGTTACGTGTGTGTTTGCGTTCAGTGCCAGAGGTTCAAGGACTCCGGTCTCCAGTTGTGATTAGGGTACTTGGAGGTTTCTGCCGCAGCCAGACGAAGCAAGAGCCCGAGTGATTTAACGGTATGTAATGCGTGTTCGACGACATGACTGAGGATTGTGGAACAGCGTTGCAGGATGTCACTTCTTCCAGATGGCCCGGTCCGTTTCCCGGCCACGCTACATTCTGCCGTATTCCAACCGTCGCCGGTCGACGATGATCCCTTCCCGAGGCTCCACTATGCACACTGAATAGTGCCAAGGCTGAATACCGGATCTGGAGCTGTGTACGTTGTCTCAGTACGGGAAGTTAGCGGTCCTTGAGTGGCGCAATTACGACAGGAACGAAGTCATTCGAAGCGCGCCTAGATTTTCCTCCCATCGGAATAGGGCGCACTCTAGCCGATGGGTCTCCTGCTCTCATGTTAGCTGTGAAGTGAACACCTATAGTTCGAATTGAAGACGAACCATAAGCCGCTGACGTATTCTTTTCGCTGCTTTGTTCCTACTAATTATCGTTATCTTGACATCTTCCTGCAGCGTCCTGTACTTCTTCACCACTGGTAAGCGGACTGACCCCTTGGCACGGCTGGTCACGCACCAGAGAGGTCCGGAATCTCGTCATGGGACTAAAAAGCCCCCCTCGTGGGTTTCGTATTTTCATTCAACAGGAGTTTTCGCGGCTCGATGGCAGAATCCTTTTGGAGGGCATCGCATACATAAAGCTGCACAAAATGGACCCAGAAAACACTCCCCTGGGCTCCAGCACTGCAAATGGTCGCGATTACAAGCATCAGCTCGGTCGTCGTCGCGCTCGCGGCATTGTCGCACGCCGCGAAGCCGGCGACAAACCACACTGTCCCACCACAAGCTGTGGTGAGTAGCTCACGTATCCATCCCCTATGCCTCAACGCACGCTCACGATTTTCCAAATCGTCAATTCTGCGGCACCTATCGTCCATCTCCGTCATGCACTATCGGCGTGCATCTTGCACGCGCAGCTCGTCAATCCCCTCACGTTCAACGTCCTCGGCATTAACGGCTCCTTCCGCGAGAATGCCGTCACAGAGGTTTTCAACCCCACCAACACCACTCCGCCCTTCTTCCAGGTCTTCGATCCCGCCTTGCTCACCATCCTCGGGCCGAGCGCGACGATCCGCTCCATCGCCGCCAACCCAAAGTTTGCGTTCGCGCACGAGGCCCCCATCTGGGTCCCGCAGACGGACGAGGTCTTCTTCTCCAGCCAGGACGGCGGCGCCCTCGGCTTCAGCGACATCGACCATAACAACCGTGTGTCCAAGATCAGCCTTGGGGAGGTCGCGCAGGCAATCAAGGCGGCAGGCCCGGGCGTACCGCCGGTGAATGTCAGCGTCACGAAAGTACGTCGACATCGCGCCGTAACGATTATTGTTCGTTGACGAGGACGCATGCACCGCACGTCGCAGATCGACCTCCCAGAGGCCGTGCAGATGACCAACGGCGGGACAGGGCCCCTCCACGGCAAGCTCGTGTTCGTCAACTCCGGACGGGGCCCCATCCCGCCGTCGGTCGTGCTCGTTGACCCCGCGGACCCGAGCAATACGACCGTCCTCCTGGACAATTTCTTTGGTCGTCAGTTCAACTCCCTGAATGACGTGAAGATCCATCCCAAGACCGGCAAGCTCTTCTTCACGGACGTGACGTGCGTGTTTACAACATCCGATTGTGTAGGAAATCTGACCGAGGGTTTCAGATACGGCTTCCTGTACCATTTCCGCCCAGCACCGTTGCTGCCAAACCAGGTATACAGGTTCGACCCTGCCACGGGCTCGGTACGGGTGGTGGCAGACGGCTTCGTTAGATGCAACGGGATTGCGTTCTCTCCAGATGGAAGCACCGCATTCGTGTACGCACAGTGCACACGCTCCTCGCATTCGGCAAACTCGTGAGACTGACCCACCACACGCTTTAGCACTGACACCGGACTCGGCGGAGGTTTCCTCGGTCACAACCAAACTGCCCCAGCCACAATGTAAGCGAAGGCGGAATGGCTGCACTCTCCGAGCGACACGCTGATTCTAGCATCGCAGCTACGCATTCGACGTTGACCCCAAAACCAGCGCTTTCACCAACCGCAGGGTGTTCGCGTATGTGGATACTGGAGACGCCGACGGCATACAGCTCGATGCAGCGGGCAACGTCTACGCGGGATGTGGAGACGGAGCGCAGGTAGGTCACGCACCACGGCCGTAGATAGCCAGGGGCTTCAAGCTGACCCGGCACGCATGCATGCATTTGCAGGTCTGGAATTCGGAGGGCACCCTGCTCGGAAAGTTCTTCCTCGGCATGGTTTCCGCGAACCTCATCTTCGCCGGGGACGGCCGGCTGGTCATCCTGGCCGAGACCGCCATTTTCTTCGCGAACATAGCGGCGAAATTCAACCGGGTGTCATTCCCGTGAATTAATAGGCGTGTTTCTTGGATAGATGTAAAAAGACGACTCGGGACAATTCAGTGGGTCACGACGCACCTAGAGCAATGTCATGAGGCTCGAACGAAGTGCGCCGTCGGCCCATGTCGTTTCATGACACCGAGGTTAGCTGGAGTAGCTCGAGTCAGACGATATCATCCGACAAAAGCGGCACGGGTACCTACCTGGTTGTCGAGTCCAGCCTTTTAATTTTGCTTTGGCTTTGGTGGCATCGCCTTTCAAGTTCAAACTGCTCCTGACGAACTTGTCCGCCGCGCAAAAGCAGAGATGGAAGGAGGAGAAACTGAAGAATCGCGCACTCGACTGGGCATTGAAGGACTGCTCCTGCTCTGCCAACACGAGGGGCGAGGGCAAGGTCGTGGTGGGTGGGAGCGGCAAGCAGTCGAAGAAGGCGGAGGCGATGCTATCGGAGGACGATGTTGATGGCGCAGGAGATGGTATGCAGGCGGTCCGAGTAGGGAGGCGTTAAAGGAGTATATGGCCCGCGCGATAATGCAAAGCGGAGGACGACTCGGGATCTGAAGAAGACGACGGAGGGTGCGCAGGATCTAGGGACGGCGTGGAGATAGATGACGAGGACGAGAGGATGAGTGATGAGGGAGACAAGAGTGAGGATGAGGACCAGGATGAAGAACCACTGGAAGAGGGATGCGTGGTCGTCGAGGACAGCACGATGCGTTCATTAGCGGAAGATGAAGTATTCGCGTATCGCCCCTGGATGCGGGTGCAAGTCGATCTCATTCGTCCATGACCGTGCCGATGCCACTACGGACCATCTCAGCTTGGAAGTGTAAAGACGAGCTGTGGCACTTACTGAAGATCACGAGAGGCTGAGTAGATCTCGCTAGCCACAGCGATCTCGCCCACCAAGTCGCCCAACCCATGGCGCAGGCGGTCCTCCACCAACGCCACTTGCCAGCCTTCCAAAACGCTCCTCGCAGGAACGAATATCCACTGCAGGGAAAGTGAGAGCTTCCGGATCGGCGTGCAGTGCCCCGCTCTCTGGGCGAGACACCCTCGGAGAGTCTCGCAGAACTCGGCCAACGACGCTGCAAGCTGAGACGCCGACTCAGACTTATGGAATGTATAGTGACCGCCGTCCGAGTCCCGTGCATGCTGCAGTGCCTGCCATTCCGCCTTCGACGAACCCAAGTCCATGCCGGGCGGGAGATCCCATCTCACCACCAGGTCTTCCAGGCGGGTACACGCGAATCCGACGGGTCTGTCACCTGGCAAGTTTAATAGAAACGTTCCGAGGACGCCAGTAATCTTCTCCATAACACCCTTGCCTGTGCAGGCAAGGTGACGAAGTCCCGGAAGGTGGGGGAAAAGCGTCTCCCAATACTGCCGGGAAATAGGCGAGCCCTCGACCGTCAGGGAGGTCACTCCGAGAGCGGGGGCGGGGGCCAGCGAGTGGACGAGCTGGAGGGTGCAGCGACGCATGACTGCAGGGTGGGACACGCCGAAGCGGAGCGTAACGCGGATCGCTCGCTGGACAGAGTCGCCGCGTGTCTCCCAGCGCGCGAGGTCCTCGTCGTGGTTGGTCCTGTGGAAAAAGATATAGAGGCTGAGCTCGGCGGCGGGTGAGACATTGATTCCTGGAAACAGAGGGGCAGCCCTCGGCCAGGTGGAGAAATTGCGCCCGTATTCAGGCTCGAGCGCAACAAAGGTGGTTGTAGGGAATGCGAGGTGCGAGAGGAAGCGCGAGATGGAGGAGAATGTGTCATCGATCTCGAGATGCCGCAGGCGCGGAAGATGGACGGTCTTCGTCAGCGCTGGTGGTGCGCGGTAGGGAGGTCCATCAAAGGAAAAGCTGCAGACTAGGCGGAGTGTCTCCAAGTTGGGGAAGAACTCGAGAGCACTGTGTACAGAAGACAGCGGGGCAACATTCGAGGCAGCAGTGGGAGACGGGCGGATGGCGCAGTGCGTTAGCTTGAGGTGACACAAGGATGGATAGGGCGTCACTGGGCCAGAGATATGCGTGCGCTCGAGCTCGAGACTTTGGAGATTGGGATAGAGAGAAAATCTCAGGTTGACAACAGGTGCCTTTCTATTCCCGCTGCAATGGAGGATGGCAAAGCGTGTGAGACGAGGCATACCTTGGTTGAGAATCATTGCCTTATGTTCGACGTCATACCAAGTGGGGCCCAGTGTGAGGGAGAAAAGGCGACTGCGATTGAGCATCAAGACGTCGACAATGACTTGGTTAGAGTACGGCACAGAGAGTGCGAGATTCTCCATAGCCGACCGCGCGAGGGCAGCCTGAAGGCGATCCATGTCGTGTCTCGGGTTCCATGCCTTCCAGCTTGGCAGGCTCAGGAGGTTAGCCCAAAACCGAGGTGTTCTGAAGACCAGTCTTCGCCAGTATCGACAAACGCGCAGCACAGGCACCCGTGGTCGGGGCATCACAGCAGGGTGTACGTGAGAGAAGACCTCCATGAGCATTTCTGGGGGTAGGTACCGATTTATCGGCGCAGCGTCGTTGTATGTGGTGCGGAGGGCGCGAATGTGGGATTTATTCTTGACGATCGCGTTGCGAGCTGCAGGGTCGACATACCGCTGGAGAAGAAGACGGTTTTGCGTCTGATGCTCTTGGATCCTCGATAAGCACCACTTCTGAACTTCGCTTGGAGCGAGTTGGCTGAGAAACATCCTATCCTCTTCAGACAAAAGTCTTTCATCTGTAAATCGTTGGTATCAGCGACTGTGTGCCCGACCTCTGTCTCGGGAGGATGAACCGCCACACCTGTCCAAGGGGCACATATATGATCATGACATTCTTCCGATATGTCTTCAGGGAAAACGAGGTCTGTCAAGTGAAGCAAGTTGTCATGATCGTCCTGCATGGCGAAGAGCGGAGTGCCTTGGGCAAAGGAGGTGAGGAGGAGGTCAAGTGTTGTAAGGCGCTGAGAGCCGCGGCGAAGGTGACGTCTGGGCGCTGAAAAGTTATTTACTCAACCACCACCTTCAACTTCCAGTGCACCGTTTTCCTCACTTCTTCTCCGCAGTGCCGCGATCGTCCTAACCTTCTTTTCATCTCCGCTCTCCTTTTATTAACATCATGGCGAAGCGCTCAAGGCAGGTCTCGGACGACTCGAGCGACGACGAGGCCCCGGAGGCCGTATCCTTCGGCACCTCCAAGAAAGTCGCCAAGGGCGAGCAGGACGCCCTCCAGCAGCACCATGCCGCGCAAAAACAGAAACGAAAGGAGAAGAACCGCGCACTCGACCAGGCGTTGAGGGATCGTTCTGCGAACACGAAGGGCACAGGCAAGAATGGGGTGGTTTCGAGCGGCAGGCCGTCGAAGAAGGCACAGGCGGCGCCGTCGGAGGATGAGGGAAGCGATGAAATGGAGGGGGGTACGAAGGGCGGTGCAAGTAGGGAGGAGTTGGAGGAGCGGATGGCGCGCGCGATGATGGAGGCGGAGGACGAGTCGGGCTCTGAAGAAGACGAAAGCTTCGCAGGACCTGCGGACGGCGTGGGGTTGGATGTCGAGGACGAGGAGATGAGTGATGAGACGAATGGGAGTGAAGACGAGGACGAGGAGGAAGATGAAGATGAAGACTTGCTGGCTGAGGAAGGGAGTGGTGGGTCCGAGGATGAGGACGAGGACGAGGAGATGGGGTCTGAGGATGAAGATGAAGACGAAGATGAGGGAGTTTCTTCGACAAAGCCCTCGAGCGCATCACAGAGAGACGACTATCTCCCCGACCATCTCTTCAAGTCCGCGTTATCCCAAGCCAGCAAGAAGATTGTTTTTGACGAGCTTGACCCCCTCCCCGCTGCCGAGGCTTCTCCACCTCGGAAGCGGAAGCGGACGAAGCGCACGTCGAAAGACGTCTTACTTGGGTGCGTATACACCCGGCCTATTATCACTCCTACACACTAACTGATGCGCATCCAGTTCACGGATTATCCGTACGTTACCCCAATCCAGCGCTGTCGCATCGTCCGTCGTCGTAAAAGGTCTTGCGCCTCCAAGGCGGGTGGACAAGTTCGTCCGGACTAGCTTGAACTTGAAGAGCGATGCCGCCAAAGCCAAATCAAAAGGCTGGAATCGACAACCAGGTAGGTACCCGCGCCGCTTTTGACGGATGATGCCTGACGCATACGCCTTCAGCCAACCTTGGGGTCATGAAGCGACATGGGCCGGCGGCGCACTTCGTTCGAGCATCATGACATTGCTCTAGGTGCGTCCTGACCCATTGAATCATCCCTACTCGTCTTTTGAGACCTATTTAAGATACAAGCCTATCCGTTCACGGGAATGAGACCCGGTTGAACTTCGCTGCTATGTTCGCCAAGAAAATAGCGGTCTCGGCGAGGATGACCAGCCGACCGTCCCCTGCGAAGATGAGGTTTGCGGAAACGGTGCCGAGGAAGAACTTTCCGAGCAGGGTGCCTTCGGAATTCCAGACCTGCAGACGAACATCCGTGCGAGTCAGATCGAAGCTCCCGTCTCTGTCCGTGGTGCGTGACCCACCTGTGCTCCGTCTCCACATCCGGCGTAGACGTTGCCCGCCGCGTCGAGCTGTATGCCGTCGGCGATGCCAGTGTCCACGTACGCGAACACCCTGCGGTTCGCGAAAGCGCTAGTTTTCGGGTCTACGTCGAATGCGTAACTGCGATGCTAGGGTCAGCGTGTCCCTCGGATGATGCGGCATACGCCCTCGCTTACATCGTGGCTGGGGCAGTCTGGTTGTTGCCGAGGAAACCGCCGTTGAGTCCAGTATCGGTGCTGTAGCGCGCAGTGCGTCAATCTCCCGACCTCGCGGAGTACGAGAAGTACGTACACGAAGGCGATGCTTCCATCAGGGGAGAACGCAATCCCGTTGCACCGGTCGAAGCCGTCTGCCACTACCCGTACGGAGCCCGTGTCAGGGTCGAACCGGTACACCTGGTTTGGGAGCAGCGGGGTGGGGCGGAAGTGGTTCAAGAAGCCGTATCTGAAACCCTCGGTCAACACGAGGGAGTTCCCCACAATCAGGTATCCTGAACACGCACGTCACGTCCGTGAAGAAGAGCTTCCCGGTCTTGGGATGGATCTTAACGTCATTCAGGGAGTTGAACTGGCGGCCAAAGAAGTTGTCGAGCAGGACGGTCGTGTTGCTGGGGTTCGCTGGGTCAACGAGCACGAGCGACGGCGGGATGGGGCCCCGTCCGGAGTTGACAAACACGAGCTTGCCGTGGAGGGGCCCCGTTCCACCGTTGGTCATCTGCACGGCCTCCGGGAGGTCGATCTGCGACGTGCGGTGCACCCCCGTCAACGAACAACAAATATTACAGCATGACATCGACTCGGACGTACTTTCGTGACACTGACATTCACCGGCGGCACGCCCGGGCCTGCCGCCTTGATTGCCTGCACGACCTCCCCGAGGCTGATCTTGGACACACGGTTGTTATGGTCGATGTCGCTGAAGCCGAGGTCGCCGCCGTCCTGGCTGGAGAAGAAGACCTCGTCCGTCTGGGGGACCCAGATGGGGGCCTCGTGCGCGAACGCGAAGTTCGGGTTGGCGGCGATGGAGCGGATGGTCGCGTTCGGCCCGAGGATGGTGAGGAATGCGGGGTCGAAGACCTGGAAGAAGGGTGGGGTGGTGTTGGTGGGGTTGAAGAACTGTGCGACGGCGTCCTCGCGGAAGGAGCCGTTAATGCCGAGGACGTTGAACGTGAGGGGATTGACGAGCTGCGCGTGATGGACGCCGATGGCGCATGTCGCACGACAGACAGGGATGGACGATGGTGCCGCAGCATGGACGGTGGGAAAACCGTGAGCATCGTCTACTCAGGCTCTGAGAATAGGAAATGCATATGCCGGCTACTCACCACAGCTTGTGGTGGGACTGCGTTGTTCGTCGTGGGCGTTGGCGTTGGCGTCGAAGCGTACGCCCATGCCGCTAGCGCGACGACGACCGAAGTGATTCCTGTGATTGCGACCATCTTCCAGTGCTGAAGCCTGGGAGTGGGTTCTCCCGACCCACTCTGTGCAGCTTTATGTATACGACGCTCTGCAAGCGGGTTTTCGTCATCGCGCCGCCCAAGCTACTTCGAATGAGAACTCAGGACCCACGGCGGGGGCTTTTCGGTCCCATGACGCTGGAATCGTTCCCTTGTGGGTGCGCGATGGGCCGTGCTGCAGGCAGTTAACTGATCAGTGGTCGGAAGGGACCTTAACGTTGCAGGAGAGCGTCAAGATACATAATCGCAACGACAGCGGCGAAAAGGTTATGGCAGTAGCTTCTCGTGCGCCTTCAACTTGAACTACAGCGGTTGACTTTTACGGCAGCCAGCAGCAATACGAGGAATCGTCACTTACATTTCTAGACCGAGGCCATCCAGGGCTATCCATCAGGGTTGGTCATTCGTCTGCCATGACCGTGATCTCCGAATGTCTCCGCAAGACCATCATAGCGAGCGTCTACGACGATGGCCAGGTGCCTCTCCCACCCCGATCTGGTCGCAATACTTGCCCAAAAGAGGGCTGAACAAAGTCGTAGCTAGATCGGGCAGGCGGTGGCATGGGCATGTGAACTTGGTGAGAGTTTAGTATGCTCTTCACGGTGATGAGCGGACCGTCGGCAGCGCAAGACAATAAAACATCCAGATGCTAGCCCGATGCGATCTACAAGGCCAGTGGTTTCTTTTGTTCTGTCCCGGCGGGATGTGCGCATCCATGATCCATCAACGTCGTGTTCCCAGACAAAAGGCCATTACGCGCGCAGAAACGGCGACGAGAATCACTCATAAGGTGGCAAGGAGGTGCGCCCTGGCGATGATCCTGGATATCCATCTCTCCCCCCACTGACATCGTCGACAGCGTCGTCCACGATATTTCCCCACACAACGACGAGGCTGTGCCTACGAATACTCCGCGACCGAACATTCGACGATGAGCCTGTCGCTCACCAGCACTGCGACGACTGTCGCGTCGCAACGTCTCCTTGCCACCCCGAAGCGACACGATGGAGATTTCGCTCTTAAGCAGCTCACCCTTCGCTTGGACCCTGGCACTCATCGAACCCAAGCCCGGCTTCTCACTCATCGGAATGGGTCTGCAGCCATGGCTCTTACACCGAATCAGCAAGCACCTATCGCCCGACTTCCCGTAGAGCTCCTCTCGTACATCTTCCTACTCGGTGCGCACACCCCAGATCTGCCGCATCACGACGACGAAGCATCTCCAGATGATCTCGGTCGAGATGATATTTCACCGTGTATGTCTTCGTCTTCCACCAGCCCGGACGTGTTCGCGTCAGTCAACAGACACTGGCGCGCCGTTGCGCTCGGCACTCCCCATCTCTGGACAAGGATCGTGGTCACTATCGGTGACACCATGAGCGATCGCGCACCCATGTTCGCAAACGCGGCAAGGTATCTTTCAAGGTCTGCCAAATGCCCTCTCGACATCTTCATCGACGCTAGGGACCCGGATTGGGACTTCACCGAAGTGGAGTGAGCAGTCACGAGCCTTTCTTCTTTGTGCGCGTCCGCTGACCACCAATCGCAGTTCCATCGGAACGGTGATCAGCCCTTACATTGACGAACTTTACGACTACCAGCACCCGTTCCGCGTCGAGCACATGCATCATGTGCTGAACCTCCTGCTTCCCCATGTCCGCCGCTTCCGCTCTCTCGCCATCCTCACGGACCGCTGGGCACCTATGCAAACCGCCCTCGATTGCCTCAGCATGGAGATCCCCGGATTCGTCGATGCTCCGCGCCCTCTCCCTCCGAGCCTTCCATTCCTCGAAAGCCTCGTTCTGATGCGCTGCAACGAGTTTGTTCCCTACCACGCTGAATTCAGCCCCGCAGAGGGCAAGGATGCTACCTATGTTCCCTTCGGCGCGCTCCTGAACGCGAATGAACAAACACAAACAGTCGAGCCCGTCCTCCCTCGTCTAAAGAAACTCGTCCTGTCCGGGGTCCACACGAACTGGGCCGCGCTCCCGCGTCTCCTCCCCGCGCAACCAACGCCCCGCGCGCCCGGCTTGGAGACCTTGGAGCTGTCGTACCACTGCAACGACGTGCGCCCCACCGAGCGCGACTTCAAGGCCCTGCTCGAGCGCTGC
>VJXU01000435.1:8946-33462 GCA_008694245.1 Ganoderma sp. BRIUMSc
CGTCCGCCAGGAGCAGAGGGCAGAGAGGAGGAAGTCGATGAGGAAGAAGTCCAAGGGCTCGTTCTTCCGCAGGAACACAGAGAAACGGAGGCAGGATTCGGGCGATTCGGACCAGCCGTCATCCCAGCCGAGCATCCACGGCCGACGGCGCAACGTCTACGTCAACTTGCCCCTCCCCGCGGACGAGCAGGACAGCCATGGAGAGCCCGTCGTCAGGTATGCGCGGAATAAGGTCCGGACGAGCAGTGCGTAGTCCTCCTCTGTCTTCCGGTCGTGCGCTGCAACTCCCCTACAGAGTACACGATTGTCACCTTCATCCCCCGAAATCTCTACGAGCAGTTCCGCCGGTGAGTTATTCTTGTCTGCTCTTCCGTTGTTCCTGTCTCGAGCCGAGTCCGATGTTTCCGACATATCCTTGCGTCTCTCTGGTGCTTCCATTCGTTGGTATGCATTGCAACGCCCTCCGCTCAGGCCTTCCATCTCCGCCAGGATAAAGGCGGTAGACCCCGCCTAGCCGGGCCGCCGTCTCTATTCTGGTAGAAAATCCTGTTGTTTTATTCTCAGACGTCTCGCCGAAAAGGCCGGTGGAGCAGCAACAGCGTCCAGGCTACACCTTCCCGTTGTGCTACATTTGTCGCAGTGCATTCTCCTGATCCGGTACCTGCGACTCTCGCTGGACGGTTGGTTGCCTTGTGTCTGGTTGCTTACGCAGGGCATCTGTCATCGCGAAATGTCAAGGAAGACCAGATGGCGCGGAGGTTACACGCATCCTTCATAGACGAGAAACCCTCTTTCGTCCGAGTGAAACGGTGACGTCCAGTTCCTCGTAAACTTCTAAGTGAAAGGCTTTACGACACGTCTCTCATCGGGTAAAGATCTCGGAGAGGTCGTTCATTTCCAACGCACCCCCCATTCGGAACCGTGCGTTTCTTGGCCATGCGGTTCAGTCCTTTGGTGATGCGTCTGCAATACTCCCATATTGCGGCCGAGTTACCTTTCGTGACTTGGATATGCTTTTGGCCGGGTAGCCGTCTGCATTTCCTTGTCCGACGAAGACGATAGGAGCCGCCGATTTTCCCATGCCGGGGAAAGCTTGGGAAAGGCACGGACATGTGCCTTTCTTGGAGACAAAGGCATCCTTGCATCTTACCCAACATATCCGGGCCAAGAGAATGTCAATTTCGTGCCTCTACGTGACCGTTTTATCGAGTAAACGTCTCTTATGGATGGACAGGGGTGGGTCACTGCGACGGAGGGTATTGGATTCTTCAGGCTTCTCTCGCTGTTTTCTCTGCAGTCCGCCAGACTGGACATTCTGATACCGAAGAGACCGGTCCTACGCCAGCACCGGCTTACGGCGAACAAGTCATGTTCTTGTCTGGCCACAAAGGCGGCGTATGGCCGCAGAACGCACCAGTTCTCTTGTTCGGGATGGCAGCGAGCCAATTTGTACGCAAGATGTCAATGCTTCTGCAGCGAGGGCCGATGTCTCCTTCCACCCTGCGAGCCTTGGGTGCACACGGCCGTTTTCTCAGGCCTATAATTCGTCTGACTGGTCAGGAAGCATCGGCTTCTCCACAGTAATGTGGAATAACGCTCATGAGGAAAGCCTTACACATCTGCTGGCCTCAGCGTGGGTGTGGTCCCTTCCATGACACAGACATTGGACTGTCCAACTGGTCTGGAACATCGCTACGCCGGATATGCGACGCTTCCCACCGAGAAGCCTGACCGAGTCCCACGTTATAATTACGATGATTCCCGCGAAGAGCCTCCGTGTTTTTCGTCGTTGGTCATCGTGCCTAGACGGCGCGTAATCCATCCGCCGTGGTCGTACTGAGGCACAGGAGATTTCTACGCAGCATTTCCGGTGTTTTTGAACGAGACTGCTGACGATGACTTTGCAGAGTTGCGAACCTGTACTTCCTCGCGTTGGTCATCGTGCAATGTACGTAGAAACAGAGCATGTCGCTGGCATCGGATCTGACGTTTTGTGGCAGTCTTCTCCATCTTCGGCGCGCCATCTCCACAGACCTCTGCGCTCCCGCTCCTCTTCATTCTCACGGTCACCGCCATTAAAGACGCCATCGAAGACTACCGGCGAGCGATACTCGACGAGGAGGTCAACAACTCCGCAGCAACAAAGCTCGGCAACTGGCGGAATGTGAACCAGCCGACAGACCCCCGGTCGTGGTTCGAGAAGATGCTGGGGCTCAACCCGCCTGGCAAAGTGACGCGCGGTGTGCGGAAGCTGCGGGAGCGCGAGGCGGACGAGGGGAAGCAGATCGTGCTCAACAAGGCCGGCGAAGAACGTGCGAGCGTGAGTACGCTCAACGTGAACGATAACTCGGAGATGGGCTTTTACGGGAGGAAGCTCGAGGACATCCAGAGCGTTGACTCACACAGCTATCCACCGCAGGAGCCGAACGCATTGGCATGGGCCACCGCGTCGGTGTCCGGATCGCTCACGGCGTATCAGCAGTCGGAAGCGAGCCGCACGTCCATCGGCGTCCTCGGCTACAACAAGCGAACGAGTGGCCTCGCCCGGTGGGAACGGACGTTGTGGAAGAAGCTGGAAGTCGGCGACATTGTGCTCCTGCGCGAGAACGAGCAGGTGCCTGCGGACGTTGTCGTGCTGTCCACCTCCGACGCCGACAACATGTGCTACTTGGAGACGAAGAACTTGGACGGCGAGACGAACTTGAAGCCCCGCAAATCTGTCCGTGGGACGGCGTCGATCACCTCTGAGGAGGATATCGAACGCGCTTCGTTCTTACTCGACTCCGAGCCTCCACACGCGAACCTCTATCTCTACCACGGTGTCCTTCGGTATAAGGACCCAGCATCTGGGGAGCAGAAGCAGGAGTCGGTCACCATCAACGAACTTCTCCTTCGAGGGTGCACGGTCCGGAACACAGCGTGGATCATCGGCCTGGTCGTTTTCACCGGTGCGGACTCAAAGATCATGTTGAACGGCGGCGACACGCCTTCGAAGCGCTCGAAGATCGAGAAGGAGACGAACTTCAACGTCATCGTTAACTTCGTGCTCCTCATCATCATGTGTGTCGCGTCCGGCATCTTGAACGGGTTCTTCGACAGCAAGTCGACTACCAGCGCTAAGTTCTTCGAGGTGGGCTCGGAACCGTCGGATTCGTATGCCCTCAATGCCCTCGTCACCTTCGTGTATGTCCTTGCTTTTCTGCTTCTCCTAGTTGCAGCATGACTAAGATCTGGACAGTTCATGTCTAATCGCATTCCAAAATATCGTCCCCATCTCGCTTTACATTTCCATCGAGATCGTCAAGACGATACAGGCGTTTTTCATCTCTCAAGACATAGACATGTACTATAAGCCTTTCGACTCGACTTGCACGCCCAAGACGTGGAACATCTCCGACGACCTTGGCCAGATCGAATACATCTTCTCGGACAAGACGGGCACCCTCACGCAGAACGTCATGGAATTCCAGAAGTGCTCCGTCAACGGCATACCCTACGGCGAGGGAGTCACAGAGGCCCAGCGCGGGGCCGCGAAGCGCGAAGGCAAGGGCGAGGCGATGGACCCGCAGGAGCAGGAGCTGCAATTGCAGATGTTCAAGCAGCGCATGATCGAGAAGATGTCGCAGACGTTCAAGAACCGCTACGCGCAGCCAGACCACCTCACCCTCATCTCTCCCAGGCTCGCTGACGACCTCGCGGACCGCAGCTCTCCTCAGCGCCAGCATCTTATCGAATTCTTCCGCGCCCTCGCCATCTGCCACACTGTCCTTGCGGAGCGTCCAGAGGCGGACCTGCATCCATACAAGCTCGGGTACAAGGCCGAGTCGCCCGACGAGGCCGCGCTCGTCGCCGCTGCGCGCGATGTCGGGTTCCCATTCGTAAACAAGGCCAAGGACTCGATCGACATCGAGGTCATGGGCCAGCCGGAGCGGTACATCCCCCTGCAGATGCTCGAGTTCAATTCGACGCGGAAGCGGATGACCGTGATCGTGCGGAACCCGCAGGGCCAGATTGTCCTGTACTGCAAGGGCGCGGACAGCGTGATCTACCAGCGGCTCGCGGCGGACCACGACCCGGAGCTGAAGGCCGCGACGGCGCGTGACATGGAGGCGTTTGCGAACGGGGGGTTGCGGACGCTGTGCATCGCGAGCAGGGTCATGACGGAGCAGGAGTACATGGACTGGGTGCGCGTGTACGAGGCGGCGACGAGCGCGATCACCGACCGCGACGAGGAGATCGACAAGGCGAACGAGATGGTCGAGCACTCGTTGCGGATCCTGGGCGCGACAGCTCTCGAGGACAAGTTGCAGGAGGGTGTGCCTGAGGCTATCGAGACGCTGCACCAGGCGGGTATCAAGCTGTGGATCTTGACAGGTACGCTGTCGCCAGTCCTGTCGAGTCTTCCGTGCACTCAATCCTGTCTGTTTTCTTTGCGTCGGCTAGGCGATAAGGTCCAGACGGCGATCGAGATCGGTAAGCGAGTTCATTATGTGCGGGGTATCGATCGTTTGTGTGGGGGTACTAAGAGGCGTCTCGCTTGAACAGGCTTCAGCTGCAACCTCCTCAAGAGCGACATGGAGATCATGATCCTGTCTGCGGACAGCAAGGAGGCCGCGCGCGCGCAGATCGAAGGTGGTTTGAACAAGATCGCGTCCGTCCTGGGCCCGCCGTCTCTGTCTGCTCAGCGACGTGGCTTCATCCCTGGTGCTCAAGCCGCGTTCGCCGTTGTCATCGACGGCGATACCTTGAGGCACGCGCTCAGCCCGGAGCTCAAACAGCTGTTCCTCACGCTTTCTACTCAGTGTGAGACCGTCGTATGTTGTCGTGTGTCGCCAGCGCAGAAGGCTATGGTCGTCAACCTGGTGCGTTTCTGGAACCGTGTCGGTGCTTATGCGTGGACATCTGCTGACTCGGGACGTTTACAGGTCAAAGAGGGCAAGAACGCCATGACCTTGTCGATTGGCGACGGTGCGAACGACGTCGCGATGATCCAGGAGGCCAACATCGGCTGCGGTCTCCTCGGGCACGAGGGTTCGCAGGCGGCCATGTCCGCTGACTATGCGTTCGGTCAATTCCGGTTCCTGACCAAGTTGTTGCTCGTTCATGGTCGGTGGTCCTACCAGCGCGTTGCCGACATGCACGCGAACTTCTTCTACAAGGTGTGTCCCTTCGGGTGTTGTATTGACGATCTTCCCCTAATGACATCCTTTGTAGAACGTTATCTGGACGTTTGCAATGTTCTGGTTCATGATCTTCAACAGCTTCGACGCAACGTACCTCTATCAGTACACGTTCATTTTGCTGTACAACCTTGCGTTCACGTCATTGCCTGTCATTGCCCTCGGAGGTGAGAACATGTGCTCTCTTCTGTTCTCCTCACCGGCTGATGGTTGGGGGCAGCATTTGACCAAGACCTCAATGCCAAGGCCGCGCTCGCGTTCCCCCAACTCTACATCCGCGGCATCCGGGGACTGGAGTACACGAGGGCCAAGTTCTGGATGTACATGCTGGACGGGCTGTACCAGTCTGCGGTCGTGTTCTTCATCCCGTACTTCACCTGGACCCTCGGCCTCGCCATCTCGTGGAATGGGAAGACGCTAGAGTCTCTTGCCGACTTTGGTACAACGGTGTCTGTCGCCGCCATTATCTGCGCGAACACTTACGTCGGCATGAACACCCGCTAGTACGTGCTTTTCCATCTTCTCTTCGATGCGATACCAACTTAAGTATGCACGTTCAGCTGGACGGTCATCACTTGGGTCATTGTGATCGGCTCTTCCGTGGTCATGATGGCCTGGATTGCCATCTACTCACTTTTCCAGAGTATCGACTTTATCGACGAGGTTGTGATATTGTTTGGCGAGTTCACCTTCTGGGCTGCTGTCCTGGTTTCCGTCGTCATCGCTCTCGGTGTGTATTGCGCATATCTTGCCATTCCTCACGCTTACGTATTTTGCAGGTCCTCGCTTCTTGATCAAGTTCTTCAAGAGCACCTACCATCCTCTTGACAAGGATATTGTGCGCGAGATGTGGATCAAGGGCGATCTCAAGGACCGGCTTGGCATCCCTCATAGACGCAATCGGAAGAAGCAAGGCAAGCTCGAGCAGACGCCAATCTTCCACCAGCCCCACATCCGGTCGGAGTCGGAGATCAGCCATACGGATGAATACGGGACTCCACTATCCTACACACCTCCAACGTCGCGCACACCTATACCTGATGGCTCTCCGCGTACCACTGCCCCGCTGATGGCTGGAGAATCGCCTCGACCTGAAAAGCTCGAGGAAGGATTGCAACAGCCGATACGCTCAACTGGATCCTCGCCTAGTCCCAGTCCCCTTAGAGCTCAATTCAACGCTAGCCCATCATCCCAAAGACTCTCCTACTACTCGGTGTCCAACTTCCCCTCACCCTCACCATTACCCGAAGCGAACCGATACCACTATACCCGCAGCCAGTATGGGGACACCGAGCCCCCCATGTCTGCAGTGTCCCAGACTTCCTTCTCCTACAGCCAGCAGCCTTCCTCCCCCAACCACCTATCACCACCACCATCTGCGTCGCTGCACGTTCCCGGACAGCGATCGCCCCGCGCGATATCTCCTGTGGAGCAGTACGAGATGCGCATACGATCACCATCGCAAGAACAATGGGCGACGCACCCTGGGGACCCACCCCGGTCGGTGCCAGCCATCCACACACCAATGGCGACAGAGGACTCGTTCTCGACTGCTCTCGACGAGCAGGACGTAAACGAGGCTTACGATATCGTCACGCCGACGGCCACCCGCCCGGTCCACGAGCAGGAGGAGTCGTGGCGAAGTAGTACCTACTCGTACTCGGGCGCCCATGCGATATAGCCTGGAGCGCCTGGCCGTTAGCTGTGTGTGCTGTCGTCGTTGTGTTGTGTGGTTGTTGCTGTCAGCTCTGTGTGCCATTAGTACGCGTGTTGCTACCACTAGCTCTCTCTCTCTCTCTCCCCCTCTTCTCCCCTCTCTCGGATCCCACACACACCCATCCACACAATGTATCTGCGAGGTGGTCGGCGCTGTACAGGGTGTCTGCTTGCATTTGCACTTGCGTTTGCGTTCTGCGCGTTTATCGGACTGTCTCCTTCCACTCCCCCTTTCCTTCACAGTTCACCGGTTCGCTTTATTTATTGTTGCTTGTATTGCGCATGCTTTCGTTTCGATCGTTTACATACCGTTTCACCCTTCGTACAGCGCGGACGTGTTACAGCTTTACAGGCTTGGCGCAGCTGCACAGCCCCGCTTCGCGCGCGGTTCTGGACGCGACGGGGTTGGTCGGTTGGCTGAGGCCACCTTTTTAGGATCTTCTTAGAAGTAGGACATCATTAACTGCATAATGACATTAGTAGCAATGAACATACCTTTCGAGAGTCGAGAGCTCTTCTGCAACTATAACTAGAACCCGCGGACTGTAGAGGAGGTTCAAAACTCCGGAGCGCTTAGCGCAAGCACAAATCAAATCGAGGAGAACTGCCACGTCTTGGCCATAGCTACTTTAAGTGGTACTTCGATGTACCATCTTTATCCCAAGCATACGAAACTCAAGGATAGAGCACAAGCTCAAAAGCCAAGAAAATCTCTCACCGTCTTCAACTGCATGTGGTCCTTACCTCGACGCAACAAGCGGTAAGTCCCAGGACCACGGCCAATTGAAAGGTGCCCACGTGTCCGCCTTTTCTCCATTCTAGGACCTGTTGGCCGAACAGCCTTGTGGTCCCGCGACAGGAAGCAATGTCGGGGGAGTCACCTCCTGGTCCCTGGCAGAGGCTGGCCGCCGGTCCCCGGACTCGTCGGCAATTCAACGACGTCTCCATTTCGCTGTTCCGGCGGCGGACGCCTGAGCGCTGTGTGCCACTTTATAAGTGTCTGGCATCTGTCCACAGGGCGCTGTTTACCATATCTTCTCTCGTCCGTCCCCCTACCCCGCATCCTTCCCCACTAGTGCAATATCCTAAGCGCGTAGCCCCCAGTAAACCTCAGCCAAGATGATGTGGGATTTCAGCGGAGGTGCAA
The DNA here is from genome assembly GCA_008694245.1 of Ganoderma sp. BRIUMSc. Classification (NCBI taxonomy): domain Eukaryota; kingdom Fungi; phylum Basidiomycota; class Agaricomycetes; order Polyporales; family Polyporaceae; genus Ganoderma; species Ganoderma sp. BRIUMSc. Next base: position 16,990 of record VJXU01000435.1, read on the forward strand.
GCAATGGGCAAGGTTCCCCACCCTACTATCCGCCCCCGGAACAGAGGTCCCGCGCGATGCCAGCGCCATCGTAAGTGTTCTCTCCATTCTGACGGCGCGGAGCCCGAGCGTGCCAGTGCTCGGCTAAGCGATATCGTGCTCGTATATAGGTTCCCGTCTCCGTCAGTGCTTGTTCCCCCCTCCGCGCACGCTGCCACAGTCTTGTACTTACCAATGTGCGCACCTCGTTTCTGGATCAGTCCAGTCAGCCCAGTCAACTACGGGTATCCGTCGTCGGCGCCTGCGCCGGCACCTTTCATGCCCATTGGTGCACCCGATCCGGACGGGAGCTCAAGTTATGTGCGCACCTTCAGTTCTGCATCGTAAGTCGGGCAATTGCGCTCGTTCGGACTCTTTTTGCTGACGATATACCAACGGGCAGATATGCAAGCAACCCGGGGTGCGCCCAGATCAGATAGCCAACTTCCATGCCTAGACAAGTATTGACTGATTTTGCTCGTGTAGACCTTGGGTTGTCCCGAGCGGCCCTAGCCCGGCACCCATCCCGCGGGAGCCCGTAGCAGCAACCTCGACCTACCACATTCACACGCATTATAGCAGCCACCGTCGCCATTCTCACTCGCATTCACACTCGCACTCGCATAGCCATTCGCCCTCGCCCAAACCCCCTAGGCCAGCGGTCGTCGTGCAGCAGCCCAGCAGCAGTAGGCCGCCACAGGTGATCGTGCACCACCATAGCAGCAGCAGCCAGCCCGCAAACGTCGTCGTGCACCACAGCAGCGGGCAGCAGAAGGTACCCCGTGCGTTTGCGTTCCTCGGTGGCACACATCCACCCACACCCGCTGACCACTGTTGACGCGTGCGCGCGCGCGATTTTTGGGGGTGTTCTTGCATGTAGGACCGCTTCGACCGCTTCTGGATCCAATCCAACATGCGATCCCGGCCACATCTGCCGCCCTCGGCGGGAAGGCCCGCATTTTCCAGTACTCGAAATGTACGGGGAAGAAGAAGGCGCTCTGTGTGCGTCCAAGCTCCATTTGACCGCTATTTACGTGGTTCCGTTGTTCTTCTTCTGACTTGCCCGTCCGCGGCGTTAGATCGGGATTAACTACAAGGGCATGCCGAACGAGCTCTATGGCTGTATCAACGACGCGCGCAACGTCCAACGTTTTCTCCTACGTTCGTATTTTTGTATCGAAAATATCAGGATCGCGATGGCTTAAGGTGGTGTTGACTCCAGGCAATGGCTATAAGCATGACGACATCAAGATGCTAACCGACGACGCGACGGACCCGAGACTCCGTCCGACGAAGACGAACATCCTCGACGCGATGCATTGGCTCGTCACCGGTGCGCACGCGCATGATTCGCTGTTCTTCCACTGTAAGTAGTTCCTCCTCATCCGCTAGTAGTCTCCCATCTGACCACGGAATAGACTCCGGACATGGTGGCCAGGTCAAGGACACAGATGGCGACGAGGTGGATGGATTTGACGAAGGTCAGTCATCGGGCGAGTTTCTTGAGCCTTGAGGGTCGGCGTGTTAATCGGGATTCACAACCAGTCATCTTCCCGCTGGACTTCAAGCGGTCGGGGTTCATCGTCGACGACGTGAGTCCAGCATAACGGTCCTCGGTCTCCGGTGGCTGACTCCTGACCCCAACTTGTGCCCGTGCCTGTTCAGCTCATGAACACGATTCTAGTGCAGAAGCTTCCTCTGGGGTGCCGCCTCACGGTGAGTCTCGGCACGCTGCCGTCTTGGTGTCCTTGGCAGAAGAAGTTCTAACGCCTAGCGCATGTGCTCCGGTGCCTCCAGGCTCTGTTTGACGTACGTTCCTGTGCCCTCTATCCTTGGCAAAGTGGGCGTGCAGCCGCTGAGTCTCCCTCCGCAGTCGTGCCACTCCGGATCTGTTCTTGGTAAGTTCACTCGCCGTATCACCGGAGCGCCATGCAGAGTCAGATGCTAACGCCGAACGACCACAACAGACCTCCCGTACCTGGTACGTGTTTCGTCCTCTGCGCTAGACGGGAGCTAGGTCTCATCCGTGGTCTATGCGCATGCACAAATGCAGTACTCGACACACGGCAGAGTGAAGGAGAGCCAGGTGAGCAGGAAATGGTTCGAGCGCAAGTCCACCTGCGCCGACGTGGTGAGTGCCCCCTCCCTCCACACTGTTCCCGGCCTCTAACCCCCTGCGTGCGCTGACACGTACTCGCAGATCTCCTGGAGCGGATGCAATGACTCACAGACGAGCGCCGACACCTGGGAAGCGGGCGTCGCCACCGGTGCCATGAGCTACGTGAGTTCCTTTGCTTTCACTCCGTGCTACCCGCAGTGCCGAAGCTCACCACGACTCTTGCCCGCGCACAATAGGCATTCATCAATTCGTTGAGTAAGTGCTCTCAGACGCGGGCCTTCTCTTTCTCTTCCGTTCCATGTACAGGACAAGATGAAGCTGACAATGGGCGTGCCGCGGGTGTGTCTGTAGAGGAGAACCCAGACCAGACGTACCAGGAGCTGCTCCGCTCAGTGCGGGCGGTCCTCAAGAAGAAGTACAGCCAGAAGCCGCAGCTGTCCAGCTCGCATCGCATCGTGCGTGTTTTATCATCGTCTGAGACGACATGGATGCCTGACGTTGTCGCCGCAGGACACGAACCTCAAGTTCATATTCTGACCCTGATCTGTTCACGACTAAATTATAATATCATTGTTGCCGCGTGTGTTGTATTACCACCGTCGTTTCCAGCGGTTGCCGCATGATGTTAATGAAACATTCAGTTATGTACCGAGCGAGCTAAGCCTAGTGTGTTTGCGGCATGGAAGAGATTTTCAGAGAGCATCTCAGCCTGAGGCTTCGAGTGTACCGGGCATCGGGGTGGCACCGGATTTCGACATTCGGTACTTAAATCAAGGACTTGGACGCACCGCCTGGTCCTCGGCTCAATACGAAGCTTCGCTCTCTCGCCGTGACCACTCACATGCATCTCGTAACGCTTACCAAAAGGCCGCAGATTTCAAGTCGTTGGGAGAATTTTTTTTTGTTTCGTCATTCCGTTTTTACGTTGGCCCTGGAGCGGAAGTCCTTCTCCCTTTCCACCATCCGGAGCTTGGATGGCTCCATGCATATGCATATGCTTCGCTTGCGGGGCCACCACAATTGCCAGTCCACTACCCCGCCTGTATCCATTATGGCGAGGGCAATAGGAGCCAATAGGCGGGGAGGTTGACAAGCCGCTGAATATGGACCACCTCATGTGATATCCCCCAGAAAGTGGCAGATAATTTCGATAGGTGCAAAGGGAACTCGCGAGATTGACGCACAGCGTGCCACAGCACTGACACTGGTGACATACAGCTCGATGCAGCGGGCAACGTCTACGCCGGATGTGGAGACGGGTTACAGGTAAGCAACGTACCACGGACATAGACGGGGGCTTCTTCGAGCTGACTCTGCATTTGCAGGTCTGGCACCCGGAGGGAACCCTGCTGGAAACGTTCTTCCTCGGCAGTGTCCGCGAACCTCATCTTTGGTGGGGACGGCCGGCTGGTCATCATGGCGGAGACGGCCATTTTCTTCGCGAACATAGCAGCGAAGTTCAACCGGGTCTCATTCCCGTGAATTAATAGGCGTGCATCTTGGATAGGTGTCAAAGACGACTCGGGTCAATTCAATGGTTCACAACGCACCTAGAGCAATGTCATGAGGCTCGAACGAAGTGCGCCGCCGGGCCATGTCGCTTCATGACACCTAGGTTAGCTGGAGTAGCTCGAGTCAGACGATATCATCCGTCAAGGCGGGGTGGATACGCACCTGGTTGTCGATTCCAGCCTTCTGTTTTTGCTTTGGCGGCATCGCCCTTCAAGTTCAAGCTGGTCCTGACGAACTTGTCCACACGTCTTGGAGGCGCGAGACCTTTTACGACCACGGAAGATGCGACAGCGCTGGATTGGGGTAACGTACGGATAGTCCGTGAGCTGGATGCGCATCAGTTAGTGTGCACGAGCGATGATACGCCAGGTATATGCGCACTCAGACAAGATATCTTTTGAAGTACGTATCGTGCGCCTTCGTTTCCGAGGTGGGGAAGGCTCGGCAGCGGGGAGGGGGTCATCGTCGTCGAAGACAATCTTCTTGCTGGCTTGGGACAACGCGGACTTGAAGAGATGGTCGGGGAGATAGTCGTCTCTCTGTGATGCGCTCGAGGGCTTTGCTGAAGAAACCCCCTCATCTTCGTCTTCATCTTCGTCCTCAGACCCCATCTCCTCGTCCTCGTCCTCATCCTCGGACCCACCATTCCCTTCCTCAGCTAGCAAGTCTTCATCTTCATCTTCATCTTCATCTTCATCCTCGGACCCACTGCTTTCCCTCTCATCACTCATCTCCTCTTCCTCGCCGTCCACCTCCATCTCCACACTGTCCCCAAATCCTGCGAATCCTTCGTCGCCTTCTTCAGACCCCGACTCGTCCTCCGCCTCCATCATCGCCCGCGCCATCCGCTCCTCCAACTCCTCCCTACTCTGACCGCCCTTCGTACTCTCTTCCACCTCATCGCCATCGCTCCCCTCGTCCTCCGACCGCGCCGCCTGTGCCATCTTCGACGGCCTGCCGCTCGAAACCACCCCATTCTTGCCTGTGCCCTTCGTGTTCGCAGAACGATCCTTCAACGCCTGGTCGAGTGCGCGGTTCTTCTCCTTTTGTTTCTGTTTTTGCGCGGCATGGTGCTGCTGGAGGGCGTCCTGCTCGCCCTTCGCAACTTTCTTGGAGGTGCCGAAGGATACAGCCTCCGGGGCCTCGTCGTCACTTGAGTCGTCCGAGACCTGCCTTGACCGCTTCGCCATGATGATAGAAGGAGAGTGGCGGGGAAAAGAAGGTTAGGGAGATCGCGGCACTGCGGAAAAGGGGGAAAATGGCGTCGTGGTGGAAGTTGAAGGTGATTGCAACTTGCGCGGAGCAACTTTTCAGCCGCCCGCAGCGGGCCCCGCGCGCCGCCTCTGGTCGCGCCATCCCCAGGTCCTGCCATCTCGCAGCTATCCGCGCCTGCAAACCTACCTTCCTCCGCGACCTCCTCGTCCTCACCTCCTTTGCCCAAGGCATCCTGCTGATAGCCATGCAGGACGATTCTGACAACTTCCTTCATTTGACAGACCTTGTTTTCTCTGAGGACATGTCGGAAGCGTACCGTGATCATGTACGCACCTCTTGGGCAGATGTGGTGGTTTGTCCTTTTGAGGCAGAAACGAGCGCACAGTTGCTGGTACCACCGATTTACAGATGAAGGACTTTTTTCTGAGGAGGATAGGATGCTCCTCAGCCCAGTCACGCCAAGCGAAGTGCAGGGGTGGTGCTTGTCGAGGATCGCGGAGCATCAGAGTCACAGTCATCTCCTTCACCAGCGGTATGTCGGTTCTGCAGCTCACCATAACGCAATTTCCAAGAACAAATCACACATTCGTGCGCTGCACACCGCATACAACGACACTGCGCCCATAAACCGATACCTACCCACAGAAATGCTCATGGAGGTCTTCTCTCACGTACACCCTGCTGTGATTCACCGACCACGGGTGCCTGTGCTGCGCATTTATCGATACTGGCGAAGGCTTGTCTTCAGAACACCTCGTTTCTGGGCCAACCTCCTCGGCCTGCCCACCTGGAAGGCCTGGAACCCGAGGCATCATAAGGGTAGCTTTCAGGCAGTCCTGGTGCGGTCGACACCTGAAAGCCTCGTACTCTCGGTGCCGTACTCAAACGAAGAGATCGTCGACAGCTTGATGCCCCACACTGGTCGGTTTTCCTTCTTTAAAGTAGGTCCCACTTGGTTTGACGTTGGGCATATGGCGCTGATCCTCGACCAATATATGCCTCGTCTCACACGCCTCGTCATCCTGTATTGCGGCGATGGGTATGGTTTTCTTTCCAGCTTGAATTTTCCTCGCTATCCCAATCTCCAAAATCTCGAGCTCGAGCGTATGCATATACGTGGCCCAGTGGCGGCTTATCCATCCCTGTGTCACCTCAAGCTAACGCACTGCGCCATCCGATCGTCTCCTGCTTCTGATCTTACCGGGGAGTTCCATGTTCCCGCCTGGAGGACCTGGTGGTGAGATGGGATCTCCCGCTCGAGATTGACTTGGGGCCGGACGATTTGGAATGGCAGGCGCTGCAGCATGCGCGGGACTCGGACGGCGGTCACTACACATACCAGGAGTCCGAGTCTGGGTCTCAGCTTGCGGCATTGTTGGCCGGGTTCTGCGCAACTCTCCGAAGGTGTTTCGCCCAGAGAGTAGGGCACTGTGTGCCGATCCGGAAGCTCTTATTTTCCCTGCAGTGGACATTCGTTGCTACGAGGAGCATTTTTGGAAGGCTGGCAAGTAACGTTAGTGGAGGAACGTCTGCGCTATGGGTTGGGCGACTTGGTGGGCGAGGTCGCTGTCGCTGGTGACATTTATACAGCTGTTGTGCCCTCTCATCATCTTCGGTGAGTGCCACAGCTCGTCTTTACGCTGCCGAGCTGAAATACTCCGTAGGGGCATCGGCACCGTCGTGGACGAACGAGATCAACTCCCGCCCGCATCCAGGGGCGATACGCGAATACTTCCTCCACTTCTGAACGCATCAAACAGTATGACTGCTGTTCCCAATGACCACGCAAGCGACGAGCTTTCCGGATACGGGCTGTGGACAAGAGATGAGTGCTGATCCAAGTCGATGTCGACGTGTGCGATTCACCGTTCCCCCTATCCCAGTTCCTTGCCTCTTCGCTTCAACGTGAAGGGTCATGTCCCCTTCTCGTGGCCGCTCACACTTGTCCTGCGTTGCTTGCCAACGGGCTGAAGATTACAAGGAGATTACGAGTCTGCCTTTGGGAAGCTGTGAGGAGTAAGCGTTCATATGTGGCTTTCATTCACTGCCATCGATAGTATCCCCACGTGGGCACCATCGCCTGCGGTGATTCGACTGTCGGTGCAAGGGTCATGTTTCCTCACGTACGTTCCCAAGGATTGAGTTGCGCTGCCGTTGGAACGGCAACCTTCTAGGCCCCTTGTTTGCCGCGGTGTGAAGGATACGACAGCTGTCATCTTAACGACAGGCCCCTGAAGCGCTTTCTACACACAGGTGGACCTCGTACGTGAGCTTGGACAATGTTCCAGTACCTCATTCGACAGGAATTTGCGCGGCTCGGGGGCCTAATCCTTTTTCAGAGCGTCGTACACATAAAGCTGCACAGAACGGACCCAGAAAACACCCCTCCGGGCTTCAGCACTGGAAGATGGTCATTATCGCAAGCATTAGCTCGGTCGTCGTCGCACTCGCGGCAATGACTGCGCACACCGCGAAGCCTGCGACGAACCACACCGTCCCATCACAAGTTGTGATGAGTAGCCGGCGTGACTATCCCCAAAGTCTCAATGGACACTCACGGTTTTCCCAATCGTCGATGCTGCGGCGTCCGTCGTCCATCTTCGTCGTGCGGCATTGGTGTCCAAAACGCAAGCACAGTTCGTCGATCCTCTCACATTCAACGTCCTCGGCATTACGTCGACATCGCGCCATAACGTTTGTGGTCCGTTGAGGAGGACGCATGCACCGCACGTCTCAGGTCGACCTCCCGGAGGCAGTGTAGATGACCAACGGCGGGACGGGGCCCTTTCACGGGAAGCTCGTGTTCGTCAACTCCGGTCACGAGACTAGGCGACATAGCCCTTCCCCACCACTCCCAGATGCAACGTGGACAGCTGGCATCTTCTAGTGGTCACCACGCGTTGGATGAGCATGAGATCGCCCTGAGCTATATGCTTTTTACTGCTCCTTCCACTCGCACGTCAAAGTAAGTATACACGTCGCGCTCGCACCCTGAACTCAGTTTGTTCGCGGCAAACGGCAGCCTTGCGCGCTGGGAGAAGCAGCGCGGACTTTGGGGTTATTTGGATCACCGTGAACGGCGGAACGGCCGTCTCGTCGAAATTGCAAGCTATCAGGCTATTGATACTAGGAATCGTTCATACCAACTCGAACCCGGGGTTATCAGGGAGAATAAACAAACAGGTAACCTCCTCCGAGTCCCCATGGTCACCCTGCTGCTGAGTGTTCAAGTTCCTGCAACCCAGCCTCGAGGCTCGCGCCGTTTAGTCCAAGGTAACTGAGTTTCCAGCCTGGGCGGAGGTAGGCATAATGGCCTGGTTGGTCGTGTTCGACGGGTTCTTATAAAAGAACAGGCCCGCCAGTCCGTCTGCATATTGTGGCGGATCAGCCTCCCTCGAAGTATGTAGATGACGAGTCGGAAAGACTATACGTACAGTGGGTGGTATTCTCTGCGAAGCCTCCTATGGCGAGAACGTCAGACTGCCAGAACGGCTTTCCCTGGTTGGACTTCCCAAACGGCTGTTGCGCAATGCAGTCCGCAGCGACCCGGCGGCCGTCGAGGATGAGGTTCGTTCAGCAATGTGCACGGGTACTATGGGGAAAAGGGAGGGACGGGCTCCCGGGGACTCACGCCGACGGTGCGGGACGTCTCCGTCTTCGTGTCGAAGATCACGAACGCAATGTTGTTCACCATGCTACGATTGTAGGTCGTGATGTACCCCTCGCTTCCGTAGATGGCGGCGAGCACCTCGTGCGCTGTGTGACCGGCCCACAAACACCATGTCAGCTCCCCTCCCTTTGTCATGCTAGAGTGGTGGCGCTGAAATGCCGGATGCTCACCGCCGAAGGAAACGACACTGCTCTGGGGGACGACGGTGCTGCCATGGCTCATGACGGTCGTATTTCCACCCTCCAGCTGGTAGGTAATGTTCAAGCCATCGACCTAGTGATTCGACAGGGCGGTCAGTTAATGGCGGAGAGGCATATGAATAAGTGAATGGATGGGACGCACTATTGCACCGCTAGAAACGACGATCTGCTGAATGGGATGGGTAACATTGAGAACGCTGTGCACTGTGCATGTTTTATTGGTCAACTGGGAGTTCTCGATGAGCGGACAGTGGTTCGAAGAGATACTGTACAGGCGTCGTTGAGCAAGAAATTGCCTACGGGTGAACAAGGGAGATACGTATGAGTGGGTTTGCGTATGTCTGCGGGCGAGAGCTCCAACTCGGAGACAAGCTCACCATCGTGGTCCATGTAGAAGATGTCACTGAAGTAGGTTCCGGGGGTGGCCGCACCGATAAGAGAAGTAACACTGTAGTTCTGCATGGTTGGGTTGCGAAGCTGGGGACGTAGGGACTGTGAAGCTTGTGCTTGAAGTCTGAGGTCTGAGCCTCTGCGACGTGCACCTTTTATCTGCGCAGCGTTAAAGCTTCGCAATTTCCCAGCTTGTCCGGAGGAACCGCTTGCGGGATCGCGGGTCGTGTCTTCCTCCGACAGAAGTTTGCGGTCATTCCTCCTTCAAGTCGAGACATTCAATGAAGAGCACTTGTCTGACGTCGAGCACGGAAGGATGGAGAATCCGCGCCCGCAATCCACAGTAGGTTTTCCCAGTGGCAGATCAGCTGGTAAAAGGATGATGCACCGACATTCGTTGTATGGAAAAGGTCGAAGTGCCTTGTATTGCGTTGATTCCTACTTCATTGCAGTGTTGCGGGAAGTATAAGGTCACGGACGAGCATATACGGTTTGGTCAGTGGAATAGAAGTAAGTTAGGGACCAGTTATCTTTCAATTGCCATTAAGTTTTCATTATTTGTGCTTGCCATAGGCCGCAGATGAAATGCACTATTTGTGCTGAGCATACAAGACGCCTAAACAGTTCGAGGCTTGTAGTACGTACTGCGTTCGACGGCTCAACACAGGCAACATTCGACTTCCACGCCTGCGGTCCGAGGCCATACATGTAGCAGACCGGCGCCGGTGAGATCCTATGGCATTGATGGTCCTCGTTCTGATGAGAAAAATCCGAATCCATTTCATCGGTGAGCAAGGATGTTGAATCCATTGTATGCAAACCTAAACCTGGGCAGAGGGCGCGTGCTTTCCAGGATGTATGGATCATGCAGTGCGTGTTAGGGTTGCAGTTGACGAACGGTGTGGACTGTAGCGGCCGAACGCTTCGAAGTGAGCATCGCAGCGCTAGAAGGGTTGCGCGCCCTCCGCTGGAGCTTCCGAGAGCTGGGCTCTTCTGAGGCTTGGTGCCTGTGACCTTGGCGCGGCGAGACCCCCCAGGTGTCCCTAGTACCTAAACGTTGGAGGAGTCTTCATCCTCGCTTGAACTCTAGCCGATTATTAGCATTTGGACGGCGCGGGGCCCCCCACCCTGTCTTCGCGCTAGTCCATTCCTGGTCTTCACCAGCAGGCTCATCCTCGAAGTCATCGTCAGCAAGATCAAGTTTAGCTCCGCATCACTGTCGGAGAGCTTCTCGGCATACAAAGCCTGTATAAAGCTATGGAACGGGAGACGTTGGGATGTCCAGATAATCTACCAATAATAAGCCGTCGCAACACTGCAGTCAGTTCATTGCTTTGTTCAAATTCATTGGCTGCAATCCTAACGCCATCAAATCAATCACGTACTTGTCCATGAAAAGATCATACCCTGAGCCCTTCTCTTCCCAAAACCGGTACACAGTCACCGTGAGTTGTCCGTATTCCTTCCCCGCCTTTCGTCCCTGCTCGAAACCAGCCCTTCTCTTGCCAAAACCAATACACAGTCACCGTGAGTTGTCCGTATTCCTTCCCCGCCTTTCGTCTCTGCTTGAAGCGCTAGCGCTCGTTGAGTTCTTCCATGCTCATCGCCTTCCAATTCGGAGGAGCACGCTCGACAAGGTCGGGATCCGAGCTCCCATTCCCTGTGCCATTCTCGAAGGTGGATATGTTCATGAAGACGTGGCGCATACGCATGTAACGTGCCTTGACCGCCTCTTCTGCTCGGGAGGAGTTGAGGCCGCCCGAACACTCGCCTTGAGATCTGGTTCCCGTGCCAGTGGCCTCAATGTTCAGCCTATTCAACAGAACGGCCAACATATTCGAAGTACGTACCCGCTTGGAGTACAGATTCCGATTTTTCTTGAACTTGGGGAAGTCGGTAATCGCGTTGGACCCTAGAATGTACTCCAGGAGTTTCGACGTCTCGTCCATGGTCCAGCGTCTCTCGGAGGTGCCTCCACCACTACCACCTGAATCAGACTCGACACCATCATTATCCACAACTACCTTCGCCTTCGCCTTCGCCTTCGCCTTCGCCTTCACCTTCAACTGTGCCTTTCCCTTCAAGTCCCCCTACCCATCAGCACACGCCCGCTCTGTCCCCGATTTCGCAGCAGGATATTTCCACCATCCGTCGTCGCGAGCTGCAAGCTACTCCGTAACCGCTACATACCACCGGATCATACGCGACACGCTGCCAGAGCGCATCCGTATCATGCACTCCCGTGCCAGAAGGCGCCCCTTTGGACATGAGGGGCGCCGTGCCCAAAGCCATATGTGCATAGTCAGAGAGCGAGGCGCGCGTGGGCAGCGTTGCGGTCTGGGGTCCACCACGAAGCTTCTGCCTGAAGCATGGTATGTCAGACTTGCATACCACCCACTGAGTATGTTAGATGTACTCACCGCATGTGACGCCCGCGAAGCTCGTTTACGTGAGCGGACGAGTTTTCGGTGGGCGAGAAGCCTGAGCGACGGCGGGAAGGTGGGCGAGAAAGGCAAGGGGACGGGCCTCCCTCTGATATGCCGCCCACGCGCTCTGAGGGTCATCAGGTCTCGGCTCCGTAGACCAGAATCCCTCGCCCTTGAGCGAAGCGAGCTGACCTGGAAGAATTGAGCAGCCCTAAGGCTTTCCATATGCACTGACCTGCGAGAATTGAGCAGCCCTAGACGCGTCTCGACATCGCCGGGAAGGGAGGAGCAAAGTCCGAGCGAGGCGCGGGGTGCATAATTATAACCAAGGCTACATACGCATGCACCACGCGGGGAATTGCCAGTAATAAGTATGCCGCCGAGCACATCGACAGAGCACAGATGTGCTGCATAAATATCAATGGTTACAAAATCGGTGGAGAGGCAGCGCCCACAACACGAGCCTTCACGTCCAAGTGAACGGCAGCCTACTGGATGACGATGAAGTCTTTCATGGGAACAGGGGGCACGTTCTCGTCCGTCAGCCTCCGTGATACCCGCGGCACGGGAGTCTTGATGTCCTTCAAGCCCTCGACCGCAGCTCCCATCCTGCCCGCCTTCCATTCGCCACCCCAGCCCTGTCGCCTCTCCCGACGCACGGTGCGCGGTGTGGGCGGGGGACGTGCACTGGACTTGCGGCGACGGATAGACCCCTGCCCCGAAACGCGGCACAATTGACACACCCAGTACGGGCCGTGGGGAGTGCGCGCTGGGTTCGGGGTAGAGGTGGGGGCCGCGGGCTCAGCCATAGCGCCGAGGACGGCACGGAGACGCGCCTCGTCCCCGTGAATTAATAGGCGTGCATCTTGGATAGGTGTAAAAAAAAGACGACTCGGGACAATTCAATTGTTCACAACGCACCTAGAGCAAAGTCATGAGGCTCGAACGAAGTGCGCCGCCGGGCCATGTCGCTTCATCACACCGAGGTTGGCTGAAGGAGATCGAGTCAGACGATATCATCCGTCAAAAGTGGGGCGGATACGCACCCGGTTGTCGAGTCCAGCCTTTTGATTTGGCTTTGGTGGCATCGCCCTTTAAGTTCAAGCTGGTCCGGACGAATTTGTCCACCCGCCTTGGAGGCGCGAGACCTTTCACGACTACGGAAGAGGCAACAGCGCTCGATTGGGGTAACGTACGGATAGTCCGTGAACTGGATGTGCATCAGTTAGTGCATAGGAGTGATAATAGACCTGGTATATGCGCACCCAAGTAAGATGTCTTTCGAAGTGCGCTTGGTGCGCCTCCGCTTCCGAGCTGGTGAAGCTTCAGGAACAGGGAGGGCCTCATCGTCGTCGAAGATGATCTTCTTGCCTGTACGGGAGAACGCGGACTTGAAGAGATGGTCGGGGAGGTAGTCGTCTTTCTGTGGTGCGCTCGAGGGCTTTGCTGAAGAAGTTCCCTCATCTTCGTCTTCATCTTCGTCCTCAGACCCCATCTCCTCGTCCTCGTCCTCATCCTCGGACCCACCACTCCCTTCCTCAGCCAGCAAATCTTCATCTTCATCTCCATCCTCGTCCTCGTCCTCGTCCTCGTCCTCACTCCCGTTCGCCTCATCATTCGTCTCCTCGTCCTCGACATCCAACCCCACGCCGTCCGCAGGTCCTGCGAACCCTTCGTCTTCTTCAGACCCCGACTCGTCCTCCGCCTCCATCATCGCGCGGGCCATCCGCTCCTCCAACTCCTCCCTACTTGCACCGCCCTTCGTACCCTCCTCCATTTCATCGCTTCCCTCATCCTCCGACGGCGCCGCCTTTGCCTTCTTCGACACTAGCAGCTTGCCTGTGCCCTTGGTGTTCGCAGAGCGGTCCTTCAACGCCCAGTCAAGTGCGCGATTCTTCTCCTTTCGTTTCTGCTTTTGCGCGGCATGGTGCAGCTGGAGGGCGTCCTCCTCGCCCTTTGCGGTTTTCTTAGAGGTGCCGAACGACACGGCCTCCGGAGCCTCGTCGTCACTCGAGTCGTCCGAGATCTGCCTTGACCGCTTCGCCATAATTATAGTGAAAGAAGAGGGGAGAGAAGCACCCTGGCCGTCGACAGGACGGGGGGGGAGGAGGACGTCTCGGTGCAAGCGATGTAGTGGTGGTTGAGTAAATAACTTTTCAGCGCCCAGGCGCCACCGCTACTCTCAGCGCCCTACAACACTTGACCTCCTCCTCCTCACCTCCTTTGCCTAAGGCACTCCGCTCTTCGCCATGCAGGACGATTCTGACAACTTGCTTCACTTGACAGACCTCGTTTTCCCTGAGGACATATCGGAAGAGTGTCATGATCACTTATATGCCTCTTGTACAGGTGTGGCGTTTTATCCTCTCGAGACAGAGACGGGCACGTAGTTGCTGATACCAACGATTTACAGATGAAAGGCTTTTGTCTGAGGAGGACAGGATGCTGCTCAGCCAAGTCGCCCCAAGCGAAGTGCAGGGGTGGTGCTTGTCGCGGATCGCGGAGCATCAGAGTCGCAGTCATCTCCTTCACCAGCGGTATGTCGGTTCTGCAGCTCACCATAACGCAATTTCCAAGAACAAATCGCACATTCGTGCGCTCCGCACCGCATACAACGACGCTGCGCCGATAAACCGGTACCTACCCCCAGAAATGCTCATGGAGGTCTTCTCTCACGTACACCCCGCTGTGAGGCCACGACCACGGGTGCTTGAGTTGCGCGTTTGTCGATACTGGCAAAGGCTAATTCTCAAGACCCCTCGTTTCTGGGCCAATCTCCTCAGCTTTCCCACCTGGAAAGCCTGGAACCCGAGGCATCAAAAGGGTAGCTTTCAGGCAGTCCTGGCGCGGTCGACACCTGAAAGCCTCGTCCTCTCTATGCCGTACTGTAATCAAGTCATCGTCGAGAGCTTGATACCCCGTGCTGGTCGCCTTTCCTCCTTTGAGTAGGCCCCACTTGGTACGACGTCGAGCATATGGCGCTGATCCTCGACCAACATATGCCTCGTCTCACACGCCTCGTCATCCTGTATTGCGGCGATGGGTATGGTTTTCTTTCCAGCTTGAATTTTCCTCGCTATCCCAATCTCCAAACTCTCGAGCTCGAGTGGACGCATATATGTGGCCCAGTAGCGCCTTATCCATCCCTGTGTCACCTCAAGCTAACGCACTGCGCCATCCGATCGTCTCCTGCTTCTGATCCTACCGTGCTGTGTGCTGTGCACAGTGCTCTCGAGTTCTTCCCAAACTTGGAGACGCTCCCCCTGACCTACAGCCTTTTTATCTATAATCCTCGCTACCGCGAAACACCACCGCTGACGCGTACAAAGACCGTCCACCTTCCGCGCCTGCGGCATCTCGAGATCGAGGACAGACCGTCTTACATCTCCCGCTTCCTCCCCCACCTCACATTACCTGCAACGACCTGTCTTGCGCTCGAGCTGGTATACGGGCACAATTTCTCCACCTGGCCGGAAACCGTCCCTCTGTTTCTAGGCATTAGCCCCTCACCCGCCGCTGAGCTCAGCCTCTATCTCGATTTTCGCAGGACGCACTTCAACGACGACCTCGCGCGCTGGGAGACACGTCGCGACTCCGTCGCGCGACCCGTCGGCGTCACACTCCGACGTATCCGGGCATCTGAAGCTACGGCCGTGCGTAGCTGCACCCGCCAGCTCGTCGACGCGCTAGCCCCTGCTCCCGCTCTCGGAGTGACCTCCCTGATGATCGAGGGCACGTGTATTTCCCGGGAGTATTGGGAGGGGCTTCTCCCCGACCTTCCGGGGCTTCGCCACCTGGCGTGCACAGGCAAGGGTGTCACGGAGGACATTACTGGTGTCCTTGGAACACGTCTTAGCTCGCCATGTGGCGAGCCTGGCGTGTTCCCGTGTTCCCGCCTGGAGGACCTGGAGGTGAGATGGGATTTCCTCCTCGACACTGACTTGGAGCCGGAGGATTTGGAGTTGCAGGTGCTGCAGCATGCGCGAGACTCGGACGGCGGTCACTGTACATTTCAAGAGTCCGAGTCTGGGTCTCGGCTTGCGGCGCTGTTGACCGAGTTTTGCGAGACTCTCCGAGGGTGTCTCACCCAGAGAGCGGGGCATTGTGCACCGATCCGGAGGCTTTCATTTTCCCTACTGTGGATATTCGTTGCTGCGAGGAGCATTTTGGAAGCTTGGCAAGTGGCGTTGGTGGAGGAACGTCTGCGCCATGGGTTGGGCGACTTGGTGGGCGAGCTCGCTGTCGCTGGCGAGATGTACAGCCTCTCGTGATCTTCGGTCAGTGCCACAGCTCGTCTTTATACTTCCAAGCTGAGATGGTCCGTAGTGCCATGGGCACCATCATACATGAATGAGATCAACTTCCATCCGTATGCAGGGGCGATACACGAATAATTCGTCTTCCGCTACTGAACGCATCGACTGCTGTTCCCAACGACCACGCATACCTCTTCCGATGATTCTTCATCTTCATACTCGTCATCCTCACTCTCGTCTCCCTCATCACTCATCTCCTCGCCCCCCCTCGCCCTTCGCAGCCTTCTTCGAGGTACCGTAAGGATCTTGTTGGAGCACAGATTTTGGCAAGCGAGCGCTTGCTCGCCGGGAGTTCCCGACGTAGGATACGATGCGGGATTGTACTTTTTTGTAGCTCATCCGTTTGCCTCTGTACCACGACGACGGTACAGGACAACCGGAATCTACTCGCTGCCCGGCGCGCCTGCGTCCGGCCGCCCGCCGTACTATACCCGCAGTTCCGTTCCCTTTCTCGGTTCCCCGCCATCCCGTGTCCCCGATGTTCCCCGTATGTGCTCCCATGTGTTTTGTTCCTTTTTATCCTTGCCCGCGACGTTGCCTGTCTCCCGTCGCCGTATCCAGCTCCGTCCGCCAGCGCTACCGACGTTGCGTCTCGTATAGTTTCCTT
>VJXU01000440.1:0-13302 GCA_008694245.1 Ganoderma sp. BRIUMSc
GTCGTGAAGGAGAGGGATATGATCGACCGTATGCTCTCGCGGACCTCTGGGAGCGGCAGGAAGCGCAGGAAGCGAAGTCGGATGCGGCGTGGCGCGGGGCATCGTGCTGGGGGCGGTGGGGGTGGCAGACGTCGGAGGAATTATGGTGTTCTCGACGGTGGTGGTGGTGGTGGTGGTGGTGGTGGTGGTGTTGGAGGAGGCGGAGGCGGCGGCAGTAGTAGGGCTGGGCAACGAGACAACGGAGGCGGAGGAGGCGGCCAAGCAAGCAGAGGGCACCAGAGGGCTGCCCGGCCAGGCGACGGTCTTCGAGTTACGACGTCAGGCGCCAAGCGGTACGGTGCAGGCCAGCAGACACTACTGACTTTTCCACGGCGATCGACGCCAGAACCCGGGGAGCCTGTTGACGTCGACGGTAAGTCTAAAACGCGACATGCGATGTTTATTGATGGTCATTATTCGAGGCAGATGTGGTTCCTCCCGTCCCTGCGCCGAACGAGGTTCGATTCACAGGCGATGAGCCTGCGGAAGCAAGAGCCAAGAAGGCGAAGCAGAAGGCGAGGCAAGCTGGCGTTTATGTCTTCAACTCCGGGGCGGCGCAAATCGTGTCAGGAAGGTCAAACACTACTCCCGTCACCATTGCAGACGAGACCGAAACCCGTCAGCGTCCTCTGCGTAATGCCGATCGCGCTCGTCCGCCCACGTCGAAGTCTCAGTCTCGGTTGCAACGGCAGGGAAGCAAGCGCGCACACTCGACTCTGGAAGAGTTCTGGAATCCTGATGACGATCACTATGAGCACGATGGCTTCGTCGTCTCCGATGATCCAGCTCCTGGGCCGCCATCACAGCACAACCTCGCATTGAAAGGCTTGCGGCACGTCACTATTGATTTCGGCATTCAACCGCTTCCCGCCGGGATTGCGTTCCCCAACGCGACGTACCTGGGGCATGGATGGTTGCATGAGCTCATTGCCCTTCTTCCTGCATCACACGACATCCCTATCCCCTTGTCGTGCTCCATGTTCGACTGCTATCTGCACGTTGATATGACTATCCTTGAGTTTACGACCTGTCTGGACGCCCTTTACAATCGACTCCGTGACCTCGTCCTCGGTAGTGCTGGCCCAGCAGACTACGAGTCGTGTCAGAACTGGCAGAGCTTCTTTCATTCCATCTCGCAATATCTCTCCTACCTCTTGGTCAAGGCAGACGACGACGCTCATGCCACGCTGGCGACGAACACGGAGGCACTGGTTCAAAGACTCAGTAGCCTCATGGAGGATCCAACCGAGATTATCCCGGACGACGAGGTACCGAACCCTCTCGTCCTACAGGTTCTCTGGTTTGTCCTCGAGACGTCCTGTCGTATCGCGTGTGATCGAAGGCGCAAACACGAGGAGCCGGACAGAGGTGCGGTCGCTACCACGTTGATCGCGCTCATCAGGAAGCTCTGGGACTTCACCTTCGGCGATGCGGCGGCCCCGTTGGAGCTCACTCGAGAGGGCCTTACAGGAGTGCAGACTTCGCGGCAAGTCGCGGAGTTGTGGATATGCTCGATGAGCCTTGCGAGCGACAAGACGTTTCAGTCCTCCTACCTTCCCCAAGGCATGTCGTTCTGGACCTGTTACCTCCAGGTGCTCCAGGGCAAGGGCCTTCAAACCCCGCAAACGGACGTCAAGTCTCGCGAGGCTATCTGGAGGAGCATCTTCGCTCTCTGCGCGCTGTCCCAGTTCTCGATCCATGGCCACTCATCGATGGTACCTCGCCTGACCCCGTCATGGCGAGCGGTCGCTGCCGTCCTGGAGCACGCCCCTCTCACCGCGGACCCCAAGGTTGACGCATCTTTGACGAAACGCATCCTCAAGAAGCGCGATGAATACGTGTCTGTGCTCGTTGCTCGTTGCTTACTCTTGAATAACAAGTGGCATTGGCGTTTGGATTCCCTCGAAGCATTATCTATGTTCAACCGTCTCGTCGACATCTTCAAGTCCCGACATTTCGCCAACCTCGTGAGCGATTCGCAGAACAACGACTTCCCTAGTTTTCTTCGAAAGCACAACCTCTCTCTATTGCAAGAACAGAAGAACAGCGACTCTGCCTTCATCATCTTCCTCAAGCTGGTCATCAAGGCGGCGGACGAGATGCGAAGGGATAACCCTCAAGCCACGGTGTCCCAGATTTTCGTCAAGAAGATTTTATCGCTCACCATTCCTGTCAGCTCTGTGCCGTTCAAGAAGACCTCCCCGCCGTCGTCGCACGATATGTCCATGCTATTCAATAGGTTCAGTACGATCGCGGTGGCCATCTATCTCGAGCCGACAGTCGACAAGGTCAAGGTCCGACTGTCTCATGCCCGCCGATACGTCAACTTCAAAGACGCAGACAAGAACACGCGCGTTGCATGCATTCGGGGAGCCATGTATCTCGTCATCCTCCTGCGGCATCTTGACTTGCCTCTCATGGATATCTTGGAATGGCTCGCGGATATGACGAACATCCTTATCGATGAGTACCAGGCCACCGCTGCAGATCGAACTCACGAAAAGTCCTGGACCGAGTACACTATACAGCTTCTTCTGCGTTCTGTCTGCCACATACTCGAGACATCGTCCATGGACCCGGAACATGCTGGGCATAAGTACCCTGACCCCAGCTTGCTTCAAGGGCGTAAGTCGTCACTGAATCGCATTCCCCAACTCCTGCTGATGTTAGGGCGGACGCAGCATGGGTTACTCGTATATTCTCTACTGGAACCAGCCTCTCGATCAACACCTCCACGAGCAACGAGATCCGAACCTTCGTTCAGGCATTCCTCGACGCACGTGGACGGGTTATCCCACGGCCTCGTCGGCCACCACCCCGTGCGGTCGTGGAGGACAGTCAAGACAGCCAGGACGACTACGGCCAGTTCGACATCGATCTCGACGATCCAGAGCTGCTCGCGGCGCTCGGAGAAGATGCTGGCCCTTCCGACTACAAGGAGAACAAAGAGAAGGACAAGGTCGTGTGTGAGACCATCGACAAGTACATCTCGCCCGCCATCTACCGCT
The DNA here is from genome assembly GCA_008694245.1 of Ganoderma sp. BRIUMSc. Taxonomy (NCBI): domain Eukaryota; kingdom Fungi; phylum Basidiomycota; class Agaricomycetes; order Polyporales; family Polyporaceae; genus Ganoderma; species Ganoderma sp. BRIUMSc. Next base: position 3,048 of record VJXU01000440.1, read on the forward strand.
TGGTTTGCAAGCACTTCAACGACCCAGTCTACCGAGAGTCGAGGGAGCTGTCGTTCCACGACGCCGATAAATGGGTTGATTGCTGGGTTGGCTGCGCTAGCGTCATGGTGCAGAACGGCAAGAAGGTCAGCTAGAACCACTGGCGTCTTACAATGAACCCTGTGAATTGATTTGTTCTCCAGGACTGGGCCTTCTACTTCCAGTACGGCTCACAATCGTGGGAGCACATCACGGATCCGGATGGCAAGCGTCGCGTCGGTCTCCGATTTATGTTCATGCTACTACAGCTAGACCCTCCGGCGTACCAGGTGGGCGAGATTGAGCTTCGTACCAAGCCTACACCATGCTAAACACATCTGTAGGCCCACATAGAACAATTCATCGAGGTCCTCTTCCAATCGATGGCCACACCGAACGTCACTCTCGAACACGATTACGCATCCCTGCTCTTTTCCATCGACCGTTTGTATCATCCGCTCTTGGTTCAGCTTCCCATCAATGCTCCCGCAGAAGACGGTGACTTCCATCTGACGAGACAGGAGTTCATTGAGAAACGACTAGCGATCCTTGAGAGTGAGTGCCTTGCCTTTCGTCCCAATAATAACATTCGTTTTAACCGACCGGTCTTCTCAGCCATGATAAAAAACCTCTCCAACAGCCTTGAAGTTCAACGCGGTGGCGACCATACCCTCAACGCCCGCAACAACACTTACATCAACTCGATCATGGCTTTTATCACTACCATGAAAGAGATATGCGAGGTGCGTGGTGCAACCACTCATCGCTCCATTCGTGGGCTCACGTGAGGGCCATCCAGGGTCTCGACCCAAGCACCGTCGTCAGAGCGAACTATATCCCCTTTTGCAAACAGATATCCGACATTTTCATACGATACCCGACGGTTCTTAACCACCCTCGACTCACCGCACTCACCACTTGGCTTCGAAGCGTCTCGTAACGAGGGGCTACATTGGCAATTTGTACCTCTAGTCGCGCATTTCATTTCATGGACCTTGGTTCAAAACATCTTGTATCATCTTCCATCGGGCTTTTCCACAAGTGAAGTACAACCACACATGTATGTAGCATTAGTATGTACAATCGCAATCATATTATTTCTTGACGAGAAATAAATTCCGGGGTACTGGTGGCGTAAAATAAGGTAACGGAAGGAGGGAGGATAGAATACGAGACACGTTTGCACCTGGCATTCGAAGCGGTTTTGTGGTTAGGAATACGACAGCCGGAGAGTAACCGGCCTAGGAACGTTTCCTGAAATCATGATCCCTGCGTGCCCACCATGCAGTCGACAGTGCCAGCCTGAGCTAGGGCGGTTCGACCCTGGTCCGATGTTGATGGATGCCAAGTTGTGCTGCGAGGAAAACAGGCCTGCCTCCCGGCTGTGGATGAAAGACCCGGAGAAGCTCGGGCCGGGCATCACCAGCGGGCCGGGGCTGGGGAAGTCCAGAGATCGGTGGTCTCGGGGTGTTGCAGGCAGGATACATACAGCACAGCACATTGAGAAGATTCGCCAACATCACGATCGAGTGGTCGAAAGTATGTACATATGCGTATGAGGGGTGGGAATAGTACGCCGTGATCCTGAACGGATCTCACTCGGATGCGTGAAGGGTCCGAAGGAGATGCCGTCGAATGAGTGTGTGCAGACTCGGAAAATGGTCGACCATCTATAGGAACGAAATAAAGTGCGCCGAATGAGAGGCCCGAGGTCTGCAGGACAGGTCGGATGGGAGTAGTGGTTGATACGGGGGTGGATGTATCGACGTCAAACATCAGCCCGAGTTCTGGCTGAAAAGTTTTTTTATCACAGGGCTTTTATGGGCAATTACGCGGTAGCTGTAGTTGTCGTCGCCATTTATATTCGATTTAGATAGATGCTCGGCCTCGTGGTTCGAAGGGCAGCAGGAGAGCAATTAATCCAGAGACGAGGAACAAAGCGCCTGAGACATAGACTGGGACGGCAGTCTCGAGATTGGCATACAACGCGATGATTGGAGCCTACAAAGAGGAAACGACTCAACAAACGAACACTGAAACATACAGATGTGCGCTCACCATGATCCCGAATACACGGTTGGCAGAAGCGACAATGGCGTTCCCCGTACCGCGATCCTTGGTGGGGAAGAGCTCAGGTGAGATGGCATAGAGCACACCATACATGATGTTGCTCGTGAACGTGTATGCGCTGTTCCAGCCGAGCAGCGCGTTCGACGTGCGCGCTGTTGTACTCGCGAAAAGGAAAACTCCGGTGGCAACTATAGTAGCACATCGAATACGTCAATCTACGAGTCTCACGGACAGGGCGAGGAAGTTGGTTCACGAACTAGTTGAAAGAGCAAGGGTACCCTTGCGGCCCATGTAAGGGAGCTCAACCATCCATCCTGCTAGGAGCGCACCGGGGACGCCGATGACGCTCAGGATGACTTGCTATATGCGCATACAATGAGTACGGGAGGGAAAAATGAAAGATAGTGAGAGTCGACGTACATTGCGGTACGTGATGTCAATTGAACTATCCCCGAAATCTGCGCCTCGGATAGCAAGTCTGAGGGCAGCATTACGTTAGCATGTAGGCGATCCGATGAGGTTGAAATGACGCACAAGTAGGTTACGAAGCCGTTGTAAAGAGGGAACGCAAGGCCGATGAACGCCCAGAGGATGATAAGGAGGGTGGTGGAATACGCAAGCTTCCTTGTTGCGAATAGCGGCTGAACGTGCTCCAAGCTGAAGATGTTGAGCTTGCGCTCAATCGCAGCCTTCGCACTCGTGTCCATGACGTGCACCACGTTCCCCTTCTCTTCCTCCCTGGCCCCAGCTTCGCGCTCCGCCTCCTTGAGCAGATCCACCGTGAGCTTCGACGTTTTCCCGTTGTACCTCGCAATCGCCTGCACGACCGCGACGGCTTCCTCGTCGCGACCGCGTCCCATGAGGTACTTCGGCGACTCGTGGAGGTGGAAGACGAAGAAGCGGAGTATGAACATGACCATCATGAGCCCGCCCATCGTGAACAGGAAGTACCGCCAACCCATGTTTGACGACTTCGGGCAGTGCTTCGCGCTCGCGCACGAGAAGTTCGCGATCAAGGGCCATGCGACTAAGCTGCCGACAAGCTGGCCGAACGCCCACCAGATGGAAAGGACGGTGAGGAGCCATTGATGGGACGCAGGAATGAACTCTGAAACGCGCACCAGGTCGGTATATGCGCACCACAGAAGAGACATTCAAACGATACGCACCGAGGAAGACTGCGGAGTCCACGGGCAGGTTGCCTCCTACACCAATACTCCAAACGGCCGCCAGAGAGCACAGAGCAATGTAGTTCGGGGATCCACCAGCGGCGATAGCAAAAACGCCGGTGATGAATAGGGTGATGTTGAAGCACCACTTTCTGCCCCACACGTCGCAGCCTACTCCCCAAAACACCGCGCCGACGAGAAGGCCAACGTTCTGCCCGAGCTTGAGGAACGGCCCTTCGAAGCCGAACTCGTTGACCACAGGCGAGAGGATAAGACCGGTCACGATCTATAGTACGCCGCCCACGGTGAGGGACGTTCCCCAACGAGCTGGGCAGCAGACTCACCGGCCACAAGTTGTCGCTGGAACCAGTACAGTGGCTTCAAGACGCGCATACAAGGACGAAAGACGAAGGGGTACTGACGAGAACCACCCGAAGCCGGCAACGACGAACAGGAACCACTAAGCGTCGGTCGCGGACCGTGTCGAGGACCGAGGAAAGGCGACGTGTGAATGGTTCTGCCTCCTTCTGTCCCTGATCGACGCGGACACACAAACGCACCTGGTACTTTCCCATCCCAATCTCCTGGATCGCTTCGTTGAGGAGGTGCGCTTTGGCCTGGTAGACCAGGTCGACGCCTGAGTCGCCCTCGTCGAAGACGTCCTGGGTGTCGGCCGGCAGGGAGCTAGTCTCGATGTCGGCCGTCTTCCGCTTCTCCGAGTGCTCGCGAGAGAGCTGGGAGGGCGATGGTGGCGCGCTCATGTTCTCCTTGCCTATTGTCGACAAAATTGCGTGGAAGGACGGTGTCTGAGGAGGGCCAGGTTGCACTCGCGCGAGCGAGGGCTAGATAGGCAGCAAGAGACAAAGGAGAGCGGGGCCAGTGGAGCGAGCGTGAGGCGCATAACTCGGCTTCTGATGACAGGGCTTTATATGGGTTACGAACTCTACTGGCGTGCGGGGGAAGAAGGGGCGACAAGAGCGGGGGACCAGGGCGACTCCAGATTCTCGATTGCGGCACCGCCCAACGTTCTTTCGCGATTTTTGGATTCTGATGGGCGAATCCCATGTGCCGCATTCCCGCGCCTCCATCTGTCGAAGAATGTAGCAACTCACTTCTGGAGTCTCCAGTCCGCAAATATCAAGTCCTCATGAGTCATGACGCTTCCCGTGCCCGAGGTCTTGAGTTGGCCTAAGCCTGACATCAGGGTCACGGTTAGGCACCAAAGCAAAATTCGGTGCGTTCACGGAATTATGCAAGGCCCTATATTCCTTGCGAGTGAATGAGGTGGATATAAGTATGAGAGGCTTACGGCACGTTCAGGCAGATGTCTCGATGACAGAGTGGAGAAGGAGACGACTTCTCAGCATCAAACCATCAATGCATATGTCATTATGACGGGCGTCTATTTGCGTTCTCAACCCCTGTGGCACTGTATGTAAGAGAGCTTCAAGTACCTACACGAACAGGTTTCCGATCTTTCAGAAAGTTCACTGAGCCTCATTGTCTCATCGAGAGTAAGCGGAACCTAGCGTGAAGGCAACGCAGGTATATATGTGCAAAACTTGAAAGACAGCACTAACTAGGGATACAGTGTGGATATATCGACAGCTGAGGTACGCACAAGTTGACTATGGACTGCGTGGAATGCATTCTAACACCTCACATATTGTGGCAGGTCGTGAGATGCCATCAGCGTTGAGGCATGTCAGAAGTCGTGAGCTGTGGTGGTCGAAGTCGACCGTCTTGTTATTCGTCCATGCGTGTGGACGCTGATTGCCAACGTGTTGCGATGGCCCTTAGATCGCCGCCTTTCCTCGAGGTTCAAACGGCAGAAGAATGGCGATCAAGCCTGCGACGACGAACAGAGTTCCAGAAACGTAGATCGGCACTGGAGTCGTCAGGTCTGCATACAACGCGATGATAGGAGCCTAGAGGGCGAATAGTCAGTCACACTTACGTCGTCTGCAGGCATGAAGCTACGCACCATGACACCGAAGATGCGATTGGCAGAGGCGACCAATGCATTACCCGTCCCGCGGTCCTTCGCAGGGAAGAGTTCGGGCGAGATGGCATACAGGACACCATACATGACGTTGTTCGCGAAGGTGTAACCGCAATCCCAGCCGAGGAGCGTGTTCGATGTGCGAGAGGTCGTGCTTGCGAACAAGAAGACACCCGTAAGCACTGAATGTTGGGCACTATCAGTATCTCATACAAAACATGAAGACCTTCGAGACGATCGATGACGTACCGGTTGAAATGGCGAGCGTCCCCTTGCGGCCAAATATGGGCTGCTCGACCATCCATCCAGCGAGGAGCGAGCCCGGGATACCCATCGTGCTCAATATTACCTGGTTGCGGTACGTAACATTGAGCGAGCCATCGCCGGTTTCGGCCCCCTTTTGCTGAAGGCTGTAAGCATACAATAGGTCAGGTCTGCTCTGACCGCGGTTCAAGGAGCACGAGCACAGTCACTCACAAGACAGTCACGAAGCCGTTGTACAACGGGAACGCGAGGCCGATGAATGCCCAGAGGACAATGAGCAGGCTCGTGGAGTACGCGAGCTTCTTCGTCGCAAACAGCGCCTTGACGTGGTCGCTGTTCATCATACGCAACTTCCGGACGAGCGCCGCCCGCAAACTCGTGTCCATCGGCATGACCTTGACGTCCACCTGGCTCTTCTTCTCCTCCTTCTCCTCCTCCTCCTCCGCGACCGGCTCCTCGATCGCGTACCTCTCACACTCCTTGAGCATCTCTACCTTCAGACTGCTCGTTTTGCCGTTATACTTCGCGATAGCGTGTATGACCTCGACCGCCTCCTCGTCGCGCCCGCGGCCCATGAGGTACTTGGGCGACTCGTACAGGCGGAACACGAAGAAGCGCAAGATAAAGAGGACGATCATGAGACCGCCCAGGGCCCACAGCAGATACCGCCAGCCCATGTTCTTCTCCTTCGTGCAGCCGACCGCGGACGCGCACGAGAAGTTCGCGATAAGCGGCCAGGCGACCTGTTCGGGCGGGCTTCGGTGAGCGATAACGGATATGGACGATTATATGGATACAGGCATTCTGTGGGAGGACTTACGAGAGCACCGACCAGCTGGCCGATAGCCCACCAGATAGAGAGCACGGTGAGGAGCCACTGGTGTGTCGCCGGCACGAACTCGAGGAACACTGCAGAGTCGACGGGCAGGTTCCCGCCGGAGCCCACAGCGTACACGCCGATCAACGAGCACAAAGCAACTTCGTTGGCTGCGCCGCCTGCTGCGAGCGCGAAAATACCAGTGATAAGGAGGGTGAGGTTGAATGACCATCTATATCAAATCAAACGTGAGCTCGGAGCCAGTCGAGGTCAAGAACAGACGAGCGCACCTTCGTCCCCAGAGGTCGCAGCCGACACCCCAGAAGACGGCGCCCACGAGAAGACCGATGGTCTGCGGGAGGATAAGGAACGGGCCCTTTGTCCCAACGAACTCGTTCACGACCGGGTTGATGATGAGACCCGTTACTTGCTGTAACGCACAAGACACGGCACACCGAGTACAATAGAAGTTGCACAGTACGCATACACAAAGACGTCATCGCCCACAGATCAGCACGATTGAACTTCGTGGTCTCGAGGATGCCGTCCACACTCACCTGCCATAAATTATCCCTGTAACCAGTAGGTTGGCGACAAGATAGAATATGAAGCGTACATTAAGGACTCACGAGAACCAGCCAAAGCCTCCGACGACAAACAATGCCCACTGCGCGGATGAACATCCGAAGGGACTGCCGTGAGCGCTCTCCGTGCAGACTCGAAAGGAAAGAGATCACAGACGCTCTCCCACAGGGTGCGGGTGGAGAGTGGTCAAGGTTCCGAAGGACATACCTGGTACTTGCCCATCCCGATCTCCTGGAAAGCCGCGTTCAGCACCCTCGCCTTCGCCTGGTACACCGGGTCGATCGCGGCGTCCTCGCCATCGAAGATGTCGTGGTCCTCGATGTGGACCATCATCGTGTCTTCGACGTCCCCGGCAGGGTCCTTGAACCTTGGCTCGTGTGCATTTTTAGCGTCCTGCATTGACACCGACGGAGCCGCCTTTTCGAGCTCACGCGGGAGCGAGGGGTGGTCGCTCATGGTACTCGCTGGCTGTCGTGGTCGCAGTTCGGAGCCGGACTCGGAGCAGGGGACGCGGAGAGATGGGATGCACTTTTAAGAGCGGGGAGGGGGCGCCGGTTGGACAGGGACGCGCGTAGGTGGATGTCTGGAGTCGCACGACCCTGTCAGAACAGACGCACTGAGCAAGGGAGAGGGGGGTGATAGAGATAGCAGGGTACCCACCAAGGAATTCGAAGTTTGAGGGCATGCCGAATCGGCTTCTTAAGTACGACGAAGCGAGCGATACTCGTTTTCGTGATCTTTTATCTCTCAACAGTCAATCTGTTGCTGGGTAACTTCAAGGGGAGACGAGGGGAGAAAAGCCCACATCCTGGGGAGTGGGAGCAAGGGCATGTGGCCATGGATGATATCGTACCCGCCAAGCGGTTTCGGTACCCCACCTGTTGGTGAACGGGTCAGCTGTTGTTCCTCCGGCCACACGGAGGATATGGCTGTGCTGAAAGAAGAGATGAACTTACCACATATGTTGAGAGGCGACGTAGTCAAACCTCTTCGAGCGCCTGGTGCCTGTACACCGTCTTCTCCCTCCCACTGAATGCATTCATGAGATCATGGCAGGCTCAAATGACCGGAACGGCTCGCAAAAACTTGGCATCTTTGAAGGGTCATGTCTGTTCCGGAGGGAATGCCGAGCAGCCGTCCTTGTTTGCCGTCGCAAGAGCGACACGCCGAGGGTGGAGCAGAAGCGGGGTAGGAAACGTGCGCCATCCCACGTGTAACCATGGGAGCGTGCAGCATGTGAACTTGGGGGAGACCCCAGCGGTAGGTAATTTGGAAAACGTTTACTCCCTGTCTGTCTGGAGGCATAAGCAAGCCGTAAAAACCGTCACCCGTGAGCACTTCCTTCTGACCAGGAAATAAGGGGGGAAGTTACGTACCTCAAGCCGAAGAGATTGACCAGCCCTCCTGAGGTCTGTCATCGAGGGATAGGTAGTAACGATGACAATGGGTCTACTATACGCGTACACGGTACATGAGAGAGTACAGGTCGTATCCAAAGGACTCGCATAAATACAACTAGGCGTACATCTCTCCGAATACTCCACAAGATGATATAGATGTATCTTGTACAGTCTATCCCTACTGGGTCCATGCGAGCGCAAGATGCATAGTAAGCAATAAATAGTTGTTGGGGATGTGCAGAATGGAATTTGGTATGCCGAAATAAAGAAATGGGATCGTCGCGATTCGTGATGGAGAACACAGGTCGAACTAAAAGTCGACCACATATGACGTCAGGGGGTTATAACCCCGCATCGTGTGAACTGGCAGATCACAGTCGGTGAACGGTCAATATGGCGACCAGTCCATCTTGCTCGATGCCGTGATTAACACCTGTAGAACGGTCGTCATTTCATCTGGACATAAGTAATTGTGCTGAACACAAAACATACGGACCTCGGTTTCCGCTCTCGAGTAGGCCGTCTTGCCACTGGACTTCGGCCTTCCACCACGTGCCCCGCCAGTGGCTTCCTGCGGTCGCGCGTTCGACGATGTAGTTCCGCCCGCGGTTGTAGCCATCGTCCACGATCATGTGGTTCTTGGAGGAGTCCATCTCCTGAGACGCCCTACGGATGGCAAGAAGAGCGTCAATGTATGCATGATGAATTAAGCCGAGCGTCTCGGCGTCTTGGCGCAAAATATAGAGGCTTCAAGCTGCACGTACCCAAGGAACCAAGCCCCACTGTTGGCCTCCGTGCCGTTTTGCCGCCACGCACGGAAGTGATGTCCGCCGCGGATAGATTCCCAGCAGGTGCCGATGATAGGGAAGTAGTGTTGGCGCCCAAGGAACTGTTCTGGCTTGCGTCCGATGCCGTCGCCGAGGTCTGCATCGTGAATGTGGCCATAATGTAACCCAAGACACTCCCGGCTGAAACCGATCGACCTGCGGTAGGTGAGCATGCAGTACGCTCTTAAAGAAATTGCGGAATCGAACGCACTTGATATAGGTCTGCATCCCGGACTCAGTCAGGATGTCGGGGTCGGATTCGGATGAGATAATGATGTTCAGCGGCTCGCCAAGGGTGTCGGTGGTATACTGTGATGGGACATAGGACTTGTAGATCGCTGAAGAGCATATAGGGGATGTATGCGTACATCAAGAAACTGTCCCCCATTGAGCCGAGGGTCCACCCAGCCGACTGTGTTCCTCAAGGGTGGCAGCAGTCCGGTCGTGTACTCTGGCTGGCTCTGGGGTGGGAGGAAGGGTGTTTGACTGTCGGCATTCCTCGGAGCAGGGATAGAAAGGGCAGATATCTGGCTGAAGAAAAGCGAGACCACACCGAGCGCGAGGAGAGAACGGGCCTGGACTGAGGCGACCATGGCGAGCAAACTCAGCAGAGAGGATGGCGACGGAACGTCGGAACCGGGGACTTGTTGCCGGACCGTCCGAGTGGTCCGCAGTGGAAGAATGGCAGTGATGTTCTTGAAGGATCCGGGCCCGGGGTCGGCTTAGCTGGAGGCTGTCGAGACTCCGGGAGGGATGAGGGGGACGAGGGGAGAGAGAGGGAAGGGCAGAGGAGAGAGGTGTTGGTGGGGGACGTCCGCAGTGTGGCGACCGCCTGGCGCCGTGGCGTCCGCGCGTCCCAAATCAGGCAGTGTCTCTTGTTCCGACACCACGCAACCCGCGTTCCCCGCCCCCGCCGACTTATCATGCACGTTCGTCAGGTCCTGGTCGCCCGCATCTCTCTGCTTATGGCGGTATCATAGGCTCGAACCCAGCCGAGATCCGGTGATGGCGATTCTCTCTGACCACCGGAACGGCTGGTGGAACTGGGCGGCCCTTTGGCAGGGGGCCCCGATTTGGTACCCCGTGAGAGAACGTACTTAGAA
>VJXU01000440.1:13800-33873 GCA_008694245.1 Ganoderma sp. BRIUMSc
AGGGACACGTCTTTCTTTTCACTCTCCGCTGACGTGTCCCGTTCGACTGGTTCGAGTCTAGCGGTATCAGTGCGAATGGACTCGAGGGACGAGCACGCTTCGTGCGCTCTCCAAGTGTCTTGTCCGTTGAAGAGCCACTCGTCGATGTCTTCCAGTTCGGCGGCTGCAAGCTATTTCTGTGCGATTGCATGTGGGCCCGAGCTCCTGCATGGAGATTGCAACCACCCAATCCTGTTCATATTGCCTTCACGCTCCCCTGCACCTAACCAAGATGGTCAACGCTGATCCATTTGTCGTTGGCATAGATCCTCCCCGACGGCGGCGATAGCGCCAGTTGTTCGTCAGAAAAACTCAGTACGCCGCCGCCCTCCAAGTCCCACACTAGACAAAGAACTTCGGAAATACAAAGTAAGTAACTCAACTTTTCACCCTCTCCGCGAAGATAACAGTTGCACTCAAACAGGTTTGTACCAAATGAGGCGCATCTCTGCAAGAGGTCGAAAGCACGAACAGGCCCATGACCTGCCCATGACCGTCAACTTCAAAAATTTACACCGGTAGGCTTACTGACTTGCTCTCAGCCCCTGCAGATCAAGGCTGAACGTTGAACGTTGAGCGCTGAGCACCGGAAGAATCTTCAGTCGACCAAGACGATAGCAATGAGAGCCCTGTGCTTTGAGATGCGCGTTCGAGGCTGGGATCTCCGACTGCAGCACCTGTGGTCTCCCAACGCACATCGATGTTCTAGCGTCGAAGTCCTTCTCTGTTGGCCTGATATTTCTGCATGTTTTTGTTCTGCAATCTATCTCAGAAGGCAGTGGATCCGAATGCGACCGACAAGACTCTCTGTTTGAGGGTTCACTTCATGCAGCTCAACATCGTTGCAATTCGTTGGACAATCTGCAAACCAGTGTCGTGCGTGCGGCTCCCGTCCTGATTTATGGTTCAGCGCTTCTTCCCGCAGAAAACATGTCCGCGCGGGACTCCTTTCCTTCCGAAACGCTGAAATGTACTCGCAACCCACCTTGGGCAAAGGCTCAGCCTTACAGTTGAGTGGTACAGCGCCTGTCATATTCTCTGGTGGCTCAATATCCACTTTTGACCAGCACAGCAGACGCCTTTATGAATTCACGCGCGCTGGTACGAGGACTATCGTGCCCGCATATTGCTTCTAGCCTCCGGGGTTTTTGACGGAAACACTCAGTCTTGGAATTAACAGTTCAGTAAAGGATTGGCCCTTACTTAGACACCGTAGAGCGTCATTTCACAGCATATATCTGCGTGCAAGTGGACCAAGGGAATGACGCGGATGTCAACGTTACTCCCGGCCTCAAGCCCCCTCTGCTCCAACAACGACCATGTCCGACTTCGCCCCCAAAGTCTGGCTTAGTACGCCCCCCTCTCCTCTCCTCTTAGTCATGTACGTACTCACCCACTTTCAGTTACAGGCACTTCCGCTGGCCTAGGACGTGCCGTCGCTGAGGTTGCGCTCGAGAGGGGCGATCTCGTCGTCGCCACCGCCCGTCGACCGAACAGTCTGGACGACCTGTCCCAACGCTACCCCGCAGACCGCCTTCTCGTCCTGGCGCTCGACGTCACTCAACCCGACCAAGTGGCTGACGCCTTCGCCGAAGCGGTTCGCGCGTTTGGCCGCATGGACGTCGTCTTCAACAACGCGGGGTTCGGGCACGGTGCGGAACTGGAGGCGATGGAGGAGGACAAAGCGCGCGCCATTCTCGAAACAAACTTCTGGGGCGCGGTGAACGTCACGAAGGAGAGCTTGAAGTGCTTCCGCGAGGCTAACCCGCCCGGGGTCGGCGGACGCCTGCTCCAGATGTCGTCGTACGCGGGCCTCGTCGGGCTACCTGCTCTCTCCTTCTATTCCGCATCCAAGTTCGGTGAGTATATCATTACGATTACACGACAGAGTCGTAGATTCGTTAACATGTATATTGTACCTCTGCCTACAGCGCTGGTAGGCATATCGGAAACGCTCGCAGCCGAGCTGGATCCCGCCTGGAATATCAAAGTGAGATAGCCGCTGCCTGCCAATCGCTTTTTGTTTGTATGTGGATGCTAACCAGCTTGTGGCCAATCTCTCAGGTCACTATCATCGAGCCGGGCTGGATCCGCAGCGAATGGGCCTCGAAGTCGACCTGGTCGCCCGAGCATCCAGCTTACAAGAACTCGAACGTACCGACCGCGCACATCCGCAGTGCTGGGTGGGACAAGCTCGCGACCTGGAAGGACACCAAGCGGAGCGCTGAGGCGTTCTACAGGATTGCGTCCGTTCCGAACCCCCCTCTTCACTTCTTGGTTGGGAAGGACGCTATAGAGGCGACGAGGAAGAAGATCGCTGCTTTGAGCACGGATATCGACGCCTACGAAATGTGGTCTGAGGGCCTGGAGGAGTAAGTGCTCTCGTGATATGGGAGGGCGGTCGGTCGAAATACAAGGTTGACAACCGTTTTTGGCTGTGTTCGGTGTTCTGTGATGACAGTGTTCGTGTGTGGGCTTGTCGATCGAAGTCATTTGCGGTGTACAATACAGTTGCATTTCTGATGTCTCCTGACATAATGAAACACGCACATGCCGAGCCTCGACACTATTATGTTTGTTTTGGGCCCACAAATATTTACACACTGGAGAGGGGGGGGGGTGGACAATTCCTCTGTATCAATCGGCCGTGGCCCCAACGCCGCAACTACGTATCAAAGCCTCTGCACTCGCAGAGCGAGGTTTAACCGTACACCCGCAATCTTCGATATGCCTGAGTACCAGAATTAGGTTACCCGTCTGCAGACATATTTGACCTGAAACCACTTACGACACAAGGCCTGAAGATCTAGAAGGCTTTATTTCGATCGGATTGCCATTGTCGTCGACGGGAAGTGTGATCTCGAAAACGTGGAGGATGTACGAGACAAAAATGAATACCATTGACTCGGCAAGATGCCGCCCAGGACAAATCCTGCGTAATATAACAAGCTCCGGTGAGTCCTTCAGACGTCATAAAATAGCGTTCAACGCACCGTCGACCAAAACCGAAAGCGATGCGTGCGGGGTCTACGGCTGTAGGGGGCTTCAACTTGCTATCTTGGAGGTACCGCTCCGGCATAAATTTGTCCGATTCTGGGTAAATCTTTTCGTCGTGAAAGATAGACCTGGCATGTTTTGGTTAGCATTGTGCTTGCAGATGGTCAGTCTTCTTCACATGGTCGTACCACAAATTCACGAGGACCACGCTGCCCTTTGGAATCGTATATCCGGAGTACTCGTCGTCCGAAGTCGTCACGTGTGGCAGCCCCAGAGGCGTCGGGGCATGCCATCGCAGGCTCTCCTTTATCATGGCATTGACATAGGGCAATTTGTCCATGTCGTCGAGGTTGGGAAGGCGACTGGGGCCAACGATGGCATCCAGCTCGGCCTGGGCCTTCTTCTGCACATCTGTATGGAGCGCCATAGCCACTATGAAGCTATATAGCACAGTGGATGACTGGTCTCGTTGAATAAGGTATTAGCAAGAGCGGGGGGTGGTGCAACGGCTAACTTACCGAATCCGATGCAGCTGTCGTCGGAGTACATGAGAAGTGTTGGGATAAGAAGCGCAACAGCAACTCACCAGAATAAATAGCAGCACAGACGTCCTTCGCAGTCTCTTCCTCTGTCTGTGAAGCACGCTCCCGCATTGAAGCCGCGATGTTGTTTGGGTCATACTCGGTCCCTTCCTGCACAAAGGACTTACTGTTAAGGTTGTATTACAATGGGAATCCGCAGTCCTTATCGCTAAACTGTGAGTTGATGCGTTCCAAGGAACGGTCCGCATCTGGAGAACTATCTTACGACTGCGCTCTAATGTCCGAAGAAATGAAGTGCCTGGCAACCATGTAGGTAGCCCAGCGAGTGCCGGGATGAATTCGAGGATAGATGTGCTGGATATCAAGTGGTCGCCGGTCAAATTTCCCTCTTCAACGAGGCTGAGGTACTTGTTGTTTGCCTCCGAGACCCGTATCCCGTACGTCATTCGCAAGACAATGACGCCTATTGAACTGAGGCCGCCGCACGGCGAGCATGAGCGAAGGAGAATCTGACATCAGGAGAGAATGTCACTTACTAGCGAATATTATCAATAATATTTGTCGGATCTGCGCTGAGCCTTGACAGCAGCATGGCTGCACCTTTCCCGAGATGAGGAGTATGCTTCAACACGGCCCCAGGGTGGAAATGCTGCCAAAACATCCGGCGAAAACGGCGCCACTGCTCCCCGTAGGGGAACAGCCCGAAGTGCCAGTCCCATCCCACCCTATGTGTTACGTCCAGTTGCGCCAATGAGCAGAGGATCAGGGTACCATCCAGCCCACCGACTCACAGAGTCACCATCGGGGATTCCGGTCTGGAAGAGTAGATGCTCGAGCGCTTTTCCAGAAGCTCCACGGCTATGTCAGCATCGTCTACCACGATGAGGACTTGACTAAAGACTCTTAATGACATAATTTTGCCTGCGTGTAACGTTTTCAGGCCTTTATGAGATAAGCGTGGCAGCAGAACGACATACCATACTGTTTGCTGAGCTCTGTATAGGCCAGCCACGGAAAAACTTTTGGGATGTTGAAAAGGTTTCCGATAACGGGTAAAGGTGTGGGGCCCGGAGGTAAAGTACTCCTTATCGACGTTTTGCGGCGAGATGGAATGCCCCAGTCGAGGAGGGTCATTGCGAGGATGAACATGATGAGCATGGAGAGCAGAGCTACGGCTGGTGAGATGTCCATTGTCTACGACAGTGAGCCTTCGCTGGGAGGGTGGTGAGAGACGGACTTGAAGAGGTGCGAGTTTCAGTGGACATTGAGCTCCTCAAAAGTTGATTTTTGAGGCAATACGCACATGGAACATTCCTCAGCAACGGGATCCTTGTTGCCCCCAAGCGCGCAATGCTTGTCACCGGCGGAGGTAACGAAATTTTATATCTAGAAGGGCATCAGAACGACCATGGACCCTGGAACGGCCCCTCCGGACTTCTGAGAAGCTTCAGAGGCTCAGAGGCCTGGCACGCACCGCTGGACCGCTGAGTTGAAAGATTTCGAGGTTGCTTCTATGCTCAACAGAATCCGCCTTCAACGCTGTCCAGTCCATCATGGATCTGAGTCTGGATCGTCATTTGATCAAAACCGATAGCAGAAGGGAAAAGCGTGAACTCACCCCTGTTACGATAGCCGCAGAGGGCGTGCTTCTCTTGGCCGATACCACGCTAAGTCCGTGGACACTGCGGGGACTCAAACGCCAGCTAGTTAGGTGTAGAATCTGCCCCGACTGCCACGGGTGTTTCGTCCACATAGGGATCTCAACCTTTGTGGCGCCTCCGGGGGGCGCAATGGACTGGTACAAGCGAGCGCGAACGTCATGCGGTGGCAGCCCAGAAAGGATGGCGGACTGAACGCACCTTGGAATGTGCAGGCGCCATCGTTGAACAACAACCACGCATGCCAATCGAGTTCGGCACTATTTTCGAGAGGTATATCAACTACCTTCCTGGGCTATCCTTGAGAGAATTACATCGATTCTGCGATATGCCGATTGAATGGCGAACCAGGTTGCGTAGGAGTATTCCGGGGACCGTGACGGGGATCCGAGGCGTTATCCGACCTGTGTCAGCCATTGAATCGTTCCATAGATGGCTGCGACATCGGACCTACCTAGTCTTCCCTGAGATACTGCTCGGAACCAGCTCAACAGTCGATGGCGTGGGTGGAAGCGGCATAAGTATAGCTGCTGGAGGAGATTTAAGTTGAACGTCGAATGAACCCCACGCGGCAGTGCTGGCAAGTGCAGAGTAGCAGAAGTTGTGAATCGAGCACATGATCTGCAATGCTATCCCTCGGATCACGAATCCTAGCGAGCTCGAAGTCAGGCCCGAGGACGCTGTCCGTGGCCACGGACACCCGGGCTCGGAGTCGGTGTCGAATTGGACCTTGTCAGGCTACTCAGATTTGACCTTTGCGCAACGATCGATACTAAAGTGGCGGGGATAGCGTGTTCGCGGTCTAATACTGATGAAAAACGTACTCATCAGCCCAGATTCACGGTGACCATGACGATCGTCAATTCGGATTCTGTCACCAAACACCTTCGATAATAGATTGTAGCAGGGTGGTCTCACTATTTCCTCACGTCGCATCCTTTGCGTAACAAGGACCGTTTGCACCGGAACTATCTCTCATTCAGACAGTGCCCCATCCTTCCTACATCCTTGAATCAAGGATACGGCGTCGGGAGAGCGAGGCTTCAGCACGCATCTGCAGTCCACCAAATTGCTGTGCAGATAAGGATACGTAAATCAGGACAATATAACCACCCGAGAGCTTTCAGCATACTCACGATGAGATCCCAGTCGTAGCCCGCGGTTCGATCCGGATGGGATTGCCGCGCTCGTCCAGCGGGGGCGTGACGTCGAAGGCGTGCAGGATGGATACGATGTAAATGAACATGATGGCGTCTGCGAGATGGCGCCCCGGGCAGATCCTACGAAGGGGAGTGAGTCAGACCAGATGCAATGCATACTAAGCATGCGCTGGCACGGAGAGACATCGGGTGACGCACCGTCGACCATAGCCAAATACAACCGTCATAGGGTCTGTGCAACCTGTCGCGAATTGGTCACTACCTCCTAGGTATCGCTCTGGTATGAACTTGTCGGGTTCAGGAAACATTTCAGGGTTTTGGAATGTCGCCCTGCCTGGGGGGTTAGCTGAGAGCGTAGATAGTGTTCACTATGGTTTCCCACCAAGCATTAAACATGACCACGCTGCCTTCTGGAATGAAGTAGCCGTCGTATATGTCATCTGCAACGGTGGTGTGGGGAACGAGCATTGGAGCAACTGAATGCCATCGCAGGGCTTCCTTTACAGTCGCCTTCGCATATGGAAGCGAGTCGTAATCGCCAAGTTCCGGTAGTCTGTTTGGACCGATGACGCTATCGAGCTCTGCCTGCACTTTCTTCTGCACATCAGGATATAAAGACATAGCAAACAAGAAAGCGGTGATTGCCGAGTGCAGCTATTGTGACCAAATCAACTCAAGTCATTTATAGAGTGAGCATGACACGTACCGTCTCGACACCCGCTGAGTACCTACATTAGCGACACGGATTTAAAAGAAATAGAATTGACAGTGCTCACCTGTATAGGCAGAGGCGGCTACGTTCACCGCTATCTCCTCTTTGACGGCAGCGGAATCCTCGTCCAGATGAGACAGCTCCTCGACGACGGCAGATACCAGGCTGGGGGGCGCTTCGCCCGTCATCTGGATGATACACAACACAGTTTAGCATTATCCCTCAAGAAATAGGATGCACCAAGTTGTCAACACGAAGCGACTGCAACTGACCATAAATGCCTTGCCGTCCGTCCAAGGCACCAATCGTGCCTTGTTAACTGCGTCTCGACCTTCTTTAACGCGATGCAAGACACTGAGACCCGGAAGCCATCCAGGAATATGCTCAAGGAGACACAAGGGGAAGAACTCCAACGCAGTGGCGGAGTGGAGGAGTATCTCGTTAGTGGCGGTTCCAGCTTCGGCGGTGGCGATATACTTGTCATCTTCTTCGGCAACATTCACTCCATATGTCGATTTCACCATCGCTGCGCTGAGAGTACTGTAGAACGTTGATATTGGGCCTGGACGTGGCAACGTCTGGAACTCACTAGCGAACGTGTTCTGAAAAGTGTTGGGGTGTATCCAGGAGTCTCGAGAGAAGCATTCGAACAGCGTCCTCTTGAAGGGGGAATTGTCTCGAGACGACACCTGGATGGAAGCGCTGCCAGAACATGCGCCTATGGCTGCGCCACCACTGGCCGTAGGGCATGAGTGGGAGTGACTGAGTCCATCCGGATCTGACAAGGATCAGTCCGCAAGTCTTGAAAGGCATGTACAAAAAGGACTTACAGAGCAATCACGTTTGAAGCCGGTCGAGACGAATAGATGGCTGAACGTTTCTCGAATAGTTCAACCACTATCTTAATGTCATCAATGACGACGATCGTCTGATCCATTACTCGCAAAGAGATGATATTTCCTGGGAGTTCAGTGCGAGCACTCAACCAGTCTGCCTGCATCACAAGACAAGAGAACGCACCATATTCCCTGTTAAGCTGCCGGTAAGTTTCCCAAGGTACATCCTTCGGAATATCGAAGAGATTGCCGAGGATAGGAAGGCCGGGAGGGCCGGGTGGGAGGGGATATCCTCGAGAACGAGCTGCAAGATGAGAACGCCTCTGGTAGAAGTACACCACTGACAGGAGGAATGCTAAGAGCGGGAGAGGGAGTACGCTCCACAGCGAGTCCATGGCGATGAACATGGTTGTGTTCAAGATTTGTGCTGCTGTTAAGGCCCTACGGCGTTTATGAATTGTATTGCGTCGATGGGCGCGTCCTCATGGCAGTCAGGTGGAAAGTTTTGGGAACGGTCTGACGAACCGAGCTGATCTCGCCGCGTCAAAGCAGGTCATTATACCCGACCCTGGGATTGTATTCTGTCATTAGCGAGGTGCATACGTCCTGGTTCATCCATCCTCCGCCTTCGCACGTCCTCGCCGAACCGGTCAATGCCAGGATACAGACCTCAATATGAGCAGCGCTGGGACGCATTGCAAGCACCTGGCCCGTTGTGAAAGCTTCTACGGATAGTGTGCGGATACCGCGGGTTCATGTGAGGACATCAAACACAATTGAACCGACCCGCCAGGCCTCAGCTGCAGCCTGACGGTTCCCACGCGGAGTTACTTTCTGTGAGAATACCCAAATCAGTCGCGTAATTGTTACAAATTTACGACCGCTGCAAGGAACTCACAAAATGTAGGTCGTAGACGGGCCCCAGAGCGAGCTGCGAGAAGAACATACGTCTACACAGTGTGTGGTCTGAGTCTGAGCCTGGGCCTCAGCGAGCTCCAACTCGTGGCAGCCGTGCCAGATCGCTGTGACATGCGCACGTGACGTGTGATGTTGACGCGAGGAGTAGCGCGTCAACGCGAGTCAACGCGTCGACCACCACCTTTCCAGGCCTCATCGACATCGTGCGCCCCGTCCTTGTGGGCCGCTCATCCGTCCTTGATTCCGTGGCGGACAATTGTTTTTATTCGTAACTTATTCTCTGCTCCATCGGCGTCCCAGCCCGAAACTCTCTCGATATTCGCTGCAAACCGACAGTATCCTTCCCTCAACGCCACAACCCAACACCAGGGACTGTCCGTGATCTAGCTCTGATTACTGTACACTTGTACCTCTCTTATAATTACTGATTCAAGTTTTTGTTTTTCTAGCTTGCTCTAATTCCCTTGCGCCCCTGCCAATTCCAAGGTCCCCAAGCCACTGCAGCACTCGTGAGCTACAAGTTCCTTGTCCAGTCGGCAACCCAGCGTACCCGTAAAGCCGCTAACGAACCTCCACTTCTCCCTAGAGTCACTATGCCCCAAGGAACGCCCCATAACGCATTCATTCCCCCATACCCCATCCGCGTCGACGACTTCACGGACCCATCCTCGTCAACGCACACCTTCTCGGGAAGACAGAAGACCGCGAGCCTCTACCTTCTGACGCATACGCACACTGACCATCTCATGGGTCTGTCTGCTCGGTCCTTTGGGCAAACTGTCGTATGCTCCCACGACGCAAAGGAGATGCTGCTGCGCCACGAGGTTTATGCGGAGCGCGCGTTGCGAGATGCAGAACTCCGTGCAGAGAATATACGGACATTTGCTCACCTGAAGGTCGAGCCGCAACGCATGGAGGACGGGAGCGTGGACTACACGGGATCGAGGGATCTCTTGGTGCGTTTTCCGCGGATAAAATGGCGATGTTCTCGCTCACTTTCGGGGCGCATATAGCGACCCACACACACGCACATACCGACAAGATTCGTTCTCAATGATGATGATGAAGTCACCATCACTCTGCTCGATGCTAACCACTGCCCGGGCGCTGTTATGTAAGTTCCTACTCGGCTATCATCGGTTCTCGTCATTCAAGTGCTTCGGTCCGCACCAGGTTCCTCGTCGAGGGCTCGAAGGGTGCCGTGCTCCACACAGGGGACTTCAGGGTTGAACCGTGGTTTCTCGAGTCGCTCAGGCACAACTCCTTCATCCAACGTTACATACGCGATGCACGATCCTCATCCTCCACGGGTGTATTGCCAACGCTCGATGCCATCTACCTCGACACTGCTTGTCTACTTAATGACTACGAGGTTCCACATAAAGTGCGTGAAATTGTTTACATGAGTAAACCCTGATCGCTGACGCAAATATCTACCACAAAAGGCTGATGCTGCAGTGGGGCTGACATCGCTCATGGCTTTGTATCCACAAGATACACGATTTTTCCTCAACTTATGGACCTGGGGATACGAGGATATTTACAAGGAAGTTGCCAGGAAGTTCGATAACAAGGTGCGCCATCTCGTAGTATCCATGTTGACGTTCTAATGGCTTATGATCTGTGAAGATACACGTCGACCGGTACAAGCACGCCGTATATGCTCACATATCAGGCGACCCGTTCCTTCAATCCATCATCACAAGGGACGAGTCATCTACTCGCTTCCATGCATGCGAACGGTTTGAGCGATGTGAGCACGTCCGGGTGAACGGTCGCGAATCTCACACACCCAGCGGCCACCACGTGGTATATGTCAACCCCGTCAATATGGACGTCCAGACATGGCAAAGATATCTTGAAGATACAAGAGAGCAACTACAGAGAGGGAAGGAGGTCAACGTTCTGGTGCGTGCACATGCAGATATAATGTGCGCAACCAGAAGCTGAATGATCGTGCGAAATAGCTTGTGCCACTTGCCCGTCATTCCACTCTTCCGGAGTTGCGCCGGTTTGTCTCTTTGTTCAAGCCACGACGCGTGGTGCCAAATACGCTGGATCCGGCTCTTAAAGGACTGGACGCGGCTTGCATTGAAGGCATGTTCGCTGGCTGTCTGGCCGAGTCTTCTTCCTCCGATAGTGGGGCCGAAGGAACATCTTCAGTGAATTTTGGCGACCTCGATGCAGCGATGCGAACCGGAACTGAAGGCGAAGACGTGGCGTTCAAGAACCTTGAGGGCGAAGGCGCGCGCGCCATCGCAGAGAAGTGGGCAGATAGCGGTCGCATGCGTCGGAAGCTGTCGGTGATGAAGAAATACCTTCCGAGCTCCCAGCGCAGGATCGTGGAGCAGATCCTCGACGGTAGCTACAGTTCCGTTACTATGAAGATGCCAGAGCCCGTACGCAGGAGACCTACAGGAGGCAAGACCGAGCCACCACGGTCTTCTTCTCCACTCCCTAGTGCCGCTGCGAAGCCAAAGCCAGCCTTCCAAGGCAGGGCAACCATCGAGCAGTCGGAAGCGGCGATGGCTCGCATTCAGCAGCAACACTCTGTCCCCAAAGCCCTTCGGTCACCAGAACCCGACTCCGAAACGGACGATGACGACCACGACGAAAGGCACGAGGCCCTTGCGATGTTCTTCTTTGGAGATCAGGCCAGTACTCCGGCAAAGTCTCATTCATACGGGATGTTGAATGCGGATATGACATCCTCATCCCTGTCCTCGTCTCCGATGTCTCAGCAACCTGTCGCTGGCCCGTCGCGGATCGCACGGCTGCCAGCCGATATGCCGCTCACTCCGACATCAAAGCGCGGCTCGCAGGACCTCTCGCACTGGCTCAAATCCTCATCATCGCCAGCCCCAGAAGATTCACAGACGCCATGTCGTCGAACGCAGACCCAGGACTACCGTGCGGCCAAATCTGATTTGGCCGAGCAGCCGAGGACTCCTCGCCGCGCAACGACACTCAGCTCTCCATGTGAACTCTCCTCTAGGAAACGCAAGGCCAACGCTCCTCCCACCCCGGACACCAAAGCAAGACGACTTCCGTTTATCGCCAAAGGCAAGGTCAGGGATCAAGGCGAGCACACCCTACATCAAGGCCCCTCGCTTCCGCTACTCCTCGCCACCGCTGCTGTGATATCTGCGAAGCGCATATCCCCCGCAGAAGCCTCTCCCACCAGCGTGGCCGCCCTTGCTAGTTCGTCCCCACAACCCAGTCAAGGCCCACTCTTCGACTTCCGCAACCTGCGCAAACGGCCCAGGGCCCACTCTCCTATCGCCGACGAGGACGATGTCTGCGACCAGGACGACGATGCCGGCGATAAGGACACCTCGACCAGCGGCAAGCGCCGACGCACACACCCTAAGCCAACAGGACCTCTTCCAGCCTCGCGTACGCCTGCAACCGCAACCTCGGCTCTCCACTCCCCGGGCGTTGTCGGAGCCGATAACCTAGAACCCCATCCCACGTTCCCCCGTCCACGAAATATAGGAAAACGGACATACGTCAAAGAAGACATCGAAGTCGAAGTCGAAGCAGCAAGCACGGAGGCCGTCAACCTCGCCTCTTCCACCACTCAGATTGTGGGTGCGATAGCAGTTTCTGTAGCGGGGACATCAAGAACGGCCGAAGCTCGCGGAGACCCGTTCTCAGTATCGCTGGCTGCGGCGGTGGCGACTGGTTCTTCAGGCACACCATCGAACTCAAAGGCCCTCCGTCTCCCCTCGGCGGCCAAGACGATGTCTATGCGCAAGGACAAAAGTAGACAAGACGCGCGCATGGAACGCCTGACGATCGCGGAACGCCTCGCGAAGGCCGTCCCCGCCCACTTCGTCTCGCCGTCGTACAAGGCGCGGAAGGAGCGCGAACAGCGGCGCCGCCCGACGGCTACGGCCCAGGATGATGATCCAGGTGAGAGTGCGAGTGCGTGTGCCTCAAGCTCTAGCCCCGGTCCCGGCTCCGAGGCTGATGCTTCTGCGAGAATCCGCGTGAGCAGTACCACTGGCAGGAGCAATCGCGATGGTGCCGCAGTAGCGGCCGGGCTCCGGGGTGACTGGGAAGTCCCGTCGAAGTTGCCAACGCAAGACGAAGAGATGGAGCAGGAAGCTGCTGCGCGGATCGCGATGCAGAGGGAAGGGTTTCAACGACAGCTCGCGCGTGGCGTCCGCCCTGGGCTGTTCGTGCCTCGCCTGCGATGTCTCGAGAGCCAAGAAGAGGAGGTTGTACCCCACGTTGCACAAGGTTGACAGCTGAGAGGTGACCACAATGCACAGCGAGTGTCTTGTTTTGCGAGCATGTAGACCACATACCGGTTTCAAGTTGAAGTGACTGAACGTTATATGTGATAGACGTGATCGAGTTCACGAACGGCAGCCGTTGTATGGGTTTGGGAGCAGTTACGAAAAAAAATTACTTCCACCAATCATCTACGGAGACGTGCGTAACCTATTGAAAGAGACGGCTACCATCCTACAACTGAGAAGTAAAAGGCAATCAGCAAACGGGGGTCCTTCGAGGATGCAATGACAAGTACACGTACATACAGGAAGCGTCAAGCGCATCCATTGGCACTGCTTACTTCACAAGGGGCCTCACCCCGATACCACTATCCTTCAGGCTCCGGTCGGCATAGTTCTGGAGTTCCTTCTGATATTGGTCTTGTGCATGTTCAGAACCGCCAGCTATATGCGTCACGCGTCAAAAATGAGAACTCACTCATCGGTTCCTCGGTCTTGGCCTTCTTGGTGGGATTCTCTACCGCGGGGGTGGTGGAGCTGGAGTCGTCAGGAGAACGGCGCTTGCCCCGGTTTTTCTGCGGCGGCCGGACGGTGAGATACGGGAAACACCACAGCTAGGGACGCTACTCACGAATCGGTTGTCGAATTCACGCTTCCTGGACAGGAAAAAGGTGTGACGGTGAGTATATGCGCGCGGAGAGGTGGCGGAGAATGGGGCAAGGGACGCACTTGACGATGGTCTCGTCCGTCTTCTTCTTCTCATCCTCCTCCTGCCCAATCACAGTCCCCTGTCAGTAACCCACAGATTGCCAAGCAGAAGAGACAACAGACCTTCTTCAATCGCTGAAAGCGTTCTAGGAACGAACCGTCGTTAGAAAACACATTGACCGGTTTGGGTTTGGGGGCAGCGTTGTTAGGTTTGGGGGGAGCGGGAGTAGTGGACAATGGGGCAGGAGACGCGTACCCGCTGGATGGCACTGGTGTTGAGGAGGAAGACATGGGAGCTGCAAAGGTGGCGATCCGGGGCTGTTGGTGCTGAGGTGGTCGTCGACGATCTGAAAGGGAGCAGGCGGAACGCCGGTGCTGTCCCAGAAGGTCGCCGAAGCTGTGCTGGTGTGTGGGAACACGTTGCCTGATTCGATTGTCCCAGGAATGGAATGTGGGCAAACCAGGCCCAGCAGCGTCGTCGGGTGACGACCTCTTTGCTTCTGCCGACCATCGACTGAACTCCGTCCCAATTCTCCACATGGACTGCGCAAAGTGGATGCAATGTCCAGAAGCGCATATCCGCTGTGCTCGCATGGATGATCTGCAAGTCTAGCCTCTTATGTCCAATCTTTTGGGCCGCCCTCTTCAAGTTGAGCTGTGTCGTTTGGTCAAGTTAAACCTACTACCGGGTCCCGGCTCGTCAGCACATGTCAAATCATATCAAGGGAGCTCAGTGGAGGGCTATGGGTCTTAAAGCGGCGTTTCTGTCTCTTTTTTATGGTAAGTTGCGCACATAGTATGCAATGCCTTGTCGAAGATGTCTGAATCTCCAATTCCTCCATGCATGCCAGGACCTGCCCAGCGCAATGTGTATTGTATGTGTGTGGCAACGTTGTGGGCACACTCTTCTGCCGTGACATGCCCCAGGCTGTACAACTGCATGGTGAGAGAGACCGCATTGCTCATAGCCAGGTTACGTACGCCGGTCGCCCCCATCAATCTTCCTCGAACATTGACAAGCACCCAATGGGAACCATCTCGCATTGTGGTGTGAATCTCTTTTGTAAATTCGGATGCGGGACTTCATCGAATGTTAATGATACTTCTGGCCTGTGAACGGAGTACAGTACGCGCGGCTTTTCCGGCTTTAAGCTCTGATCAAGTCATCAAGAAATCCTGGGCCACTAGTATATATACACTTGGCCCCAGAGCCTATCGAACCCAGTCACACCATGGCCGCCTCCACCATCGTCCTTGCCGATGCGCCTCCCACCGTTCAGCTCGGGAGCACATACGGTGTGTTCTTAGTCTCTATCATCCTAGCCGCCGCGTGCGTACTAGGCCCTTCCTTCCCTGCAGACAGAAGTTGAAGACTGACGTTCCTCCTTCACCCATAGCCTATACGGAGTCACGGTTCTACAATCACTGTATTACTACCAGGAATTTCCGAAGGACAGGCTAGTTCTGAAAGTAACTGTAAGCCTTCCTTTCGTCGCCCTCGCTCGTCTAATCGATTGGCCTGACGTTTCGGTGCTAGGTTGGCGTCTTATGGTACGACCGATTTTTGAGCCTTCGAGACTATCATTAACTTGAGTGGACAGGGCCCTCGATACGTTGGCGATCGCACTGAACTCCCATGCAATATACTATTATCTCATTTCAAACTTCACGAATATTTCGGCACTCAAACAGGAGGTCTGGTGAGCATGTTGGACCCTGCATCTGCAGGCCTGCCACTTTGACTGACATAACGTCAACTGCTGTGCCACAGGAGCGCACAGGTCCGTCGTTAGGTGATGCTTGGTGGCCCTGCCTAATAATAAATTGCCATGACGTCCAGATTGAACTCCTTGTTACTGTAAGTGCAAGGTCCGTTCAGTTCCCTCTGGCAAATGGACTTGAGCTCTTTGTTTTTCCAGTACACTGTGGTTCTCATCGTGCAATTGTAAGGTTTACTTTTCCATCCAAATCATTTCGATGATTAACGCGACTACAACAGCTTCTTCATCCTGCGCATATACCACCGTGAGTCCTGCAGTACCGTTCGCTGGCTGTCCGTCCCTGAGCCAGCACCATTCAAGTTCGCCCCCACGTGTGGTATATCCCCGTAATATTTGTACGTAACTTGCTGCCAATTGTATGCCAAACGACGAATAGCTGACGGGCTTTGCAGAGCATTCTAGCTGTTGGCTCATATGGTCAGTCTGCGCCACGAAATGGAACGATGCACGAAAGCTGATTTTTCCAACCCTCCTCAAGCGAGTCTCATTGGTACGTCCTATACGAAAGGTAAATGTGTCCCGAATGCTTACTTCTTTACAGCGGTGTTCGCCAAATCGTAAGGAAGCATTTATTCCATATTGATGACATGACTTCATATGTTCCTATAGTGAACGTCACAGTAACTGGTCGGATACTGCTCCCGCCGGTGTTGTTGTATGTATTATCGAGTCGATTCCATGCGGCCACGTCATGCAACGATTTGACTGGAATCAACAGGCCCCTATAATTGCGAATTGGATCATGGGCAATATGGTCGATATTGGGATCACGGTCGTGCTGTGCCGGTACATGTGGACCGAGAAGACAGGTGTCTCCTACAGGTTTGTTACCCTGATATCATTTTATCTGTGGGGCACAATGATTGACTGGTTTCTACGTAGGACGGACGTCATACTTAATTCTATCATCGTGGTTTTGGTCAACCGAGGCGCGGTCGCAGCGTAAGTCCTCTATCGACTGTGCATACGAAACTCGAGTTCTAAGTTCTCAGGGGCGTTACACAAGTGTCGTCCAGGTGCTCACTCTCCTTACGGTAAGTATGTATGGACAATTTATCTTGTTAGAAATGCTGACGTAGTGCTAGAAACTCGTAATGCCACGAAACTTTGTCTGGCTCTTGTTCCACAACTTGTTATCTAAGGGTACGTACATATTGTCCATGATCCCGCCTGACTGGAATAATGTCCCTTGGACAATCTTGCAGTCTACACGAACTCCATGTTGGCTACGTGAGTCATCTTCAATCACAATCCCCTCTTCTTCTCGCTGATGCTACCACACCACAGACTCAATGCTCGGGTTGGCTTCCGGAAAATCATCATGGACTCCCGGTATGATCACACAGTGCCGCCAATAGAGTTCACCATACAGCCAAGCAGGCCAGTTAGCAAGATGCCGCCTTTGCCTGAGGGACATCCCATCTCGGTACGTTCGAGTTCACATCCATGCCCTACCCTGCCTCAAGGACCCGAGCGAAGGTGCTGATTTCTCCGCTCTTCGCCTTCTTCTTGGTCGTCGCTCCACTCCCGGACTTGTCGGATTCTGTGCATTCATCGTGATCGCACAAATCTCGGTGCTACCGCAACTTCGCGATTTCGCTTCCCGACATGCGCCTGTGTTTGACACAGACCATTGAACTCGCCGATGCCAGACCTGCGTACCCCCCAGCTGCGCTGGACCGCCGCAGCCAGCGGAACACATACGACTCGCGAAGCACAAGCTCGGGCACGGGCAGCAACGCGTACGAACGGCGGGGCGGGCTGTCCTCCTTCCACCGTGACCATCGAGCTCTTTCGTCCGACCAGAGCAGCGTCGCGACGGACTCGACCGACTACCCGGTACACCTAAACCGAGCCGTGAGCGCAGGCTCTCGATATACCCGAACGGTGCGTGCAGGCACGACCCTCGATGATGATCTGTGGGATATCGAAGTCTAGGGTGGTTGAACACCGAGGCTCACGAGCACTTGTTTATCTTTGATGGCCCCAGAGATTGAACTCGTTGCGAGACGACGAGCCGCTGAACTCGAAACATGCAAATGCCGTTTGAGAGCCGGAGTTGGTAGGTCGCAGATGGCCAGGCTGCTGTGATGTTACATTTGGTTGTAAATGCTAAAACGCTTCTTGGTGATCTGTTATGATTCTCATGTCCCGATATTGGTTGTAATATCTTGGCGGATCTCGAGCCCCGAGGACATTTCTGTACCGTCACCGATTACCGAGCTCTTGTCTCAATTGTATTTACCGTAGGCACTCATTGTGAAGCATGTATGTATGTAGGTGATACAGTCGTGTTCATCGGATTCGCAACGTAAATCGCTCCGCGAACGTCAGAACAGCTTTCGCCCACGGTAGAGTATCGCCGCGGGAAGACGAAACAGAGGCAGGGGTCGAAGCACCGCAGTGATAAATGCTGCCGTGATAGAGCACCTTGGATGGTCAGTGCACCTGCCTCCCAGCAACCCAGAAGACCTTCCAGGAGCAGCCGGTTCACATACAGTACACGACGAACAATATCCGAGTCCGGATACGCGGAATAGCTTCCGCCAATCGGAATCCTCCTACGACCGGCTCCGCTGCGCCATCCGTCTGCTCTTCCCCGGACGCTTTGAAGGCGCGCCCTTGCCTCCCTTGCCTCCTTTTCCGCCCGGGCCACCACCTTTGCCTTTGCCTCCTGGGCCCCCGCGCTGGACGAACGAATCCGTCGAGTCTTTCGTGTTCTGTTTTGACCGCCGGCCCGCCCCGCCGAACCCGAACTTCTTGTCGCGCGCGACGCGCGGGAGCTTGGACTTGCCATTCGGGCCCTTAGCACGCTTGGAGGGGCGGTCGGCGATCGCGTCCTCGATGGCGACATCGAAGTCCTCGCCGTCGTCCACGCCGCCCTCTAGTGCGCCCTTTCGTTCTGCATGGCAATGCCCGGTCAGCAATAGCGATAGCCCTCACATCGCAGACGAGGGAGCAAGGAAATAATGAGAACGCACTGCGCTTGAGGCCCTTGAGGCGCTCCTCGACGGCCTTCTTGTTCTGCTGGCGCTCCTTGATCTTCTCGAGCTGAACCTGCTTGCCGAACTTCTTGCCCTCGCGCTCCTTGCGCTTCTCCTCGGCGCGCTTCATGCCCGCGCTCTCGTCGAGCAGCCGCTGGCGGATGCGCTCCATGTGCGAGTCGCTCTTGACCATCTCGGCGAAGTAGTCTGTGGGGCGGGTGAAGGGGAAGCTGGCCTTTTGCGCGAGCGAACGCGCGGTCTGCGCGCTGTGCAGCGCTTGCTTGTAGCTGCGTACGCGGGTGGGATTAGTGTGTAGGGAAAGGGGACGACGGAGGGGGGATGGACGTACAATGCGAGCTCGCGGTTTAGATCATCCTCGACGTCAACATCGATGGTCTCGGGGTATGTTACAGTCAGGGTCTCTGTCCATGGTAGCGAGGGGTCGAGCGCGATGGTTGCGCGTATCCGCTCCATGGTAATCTGCACACAACACGATCAGATGCGGCAGCGTTCAGCACATAGGTTAGAACGTACTTGGTTGTCGATCTCAACTTTTTGTCGAGGCATAGCATCCTCGTCCAGCATCTCCTCGTCGGAGAGCTCATCCACAGGAATAGGCATATGCTTGCTGGAGCTCGCCTCGTTTGTCTCCTCCTCATCTCCTTCTGAACCTTCCTCCTCATCCCCCTCCTCCTCATCAGACACTGCCCCCGCTTCCTCGTCTTGTTCATCCTCGTCTCCATCCTCGCCTTCATCCTCGTCTTCTTCATCCTCCTCCAATGCGCGCAGCTGCTCCTGCGCGAAGTCGTCCAAGCCATCTTCCCCAAGGGCGTTCATCAGCCTCTCCATGCCGTCCTCGTCCACATCGTCCTCGTCCTCATCATCGTCGCCCTCATCGTCGCTCACGTCCTGCCACCCATCCTCCTCCTCAGATCCAGAAGGGAGCTCCTCTCCCTCATCCAAGCCTTCAATGTCCTCCGACTCGTCCGAGGAGCTAGCAGCCCGTTCGTGAAGCTTGGTAGGCGGAACGACGGGCTTGGTCTTGGGTTTTGGTTTTGTAGTGCCTGTCTTGGATGACGAGGCCTTCTTATCTTTGATTTTGGCGGGCATGCCTGTGGAGAGAAGAGGAAAAGGCGGATATTGAGACGAGAGTGCAGCCTGAGCCTGAGCTTGGTGCAGGCTTTGATGCAGGCGCCTAAGAAATTGCGACTCACGTGACAGTGGATCGGCGCTTGTCATCGAGCGGGTTCTCTCCACCACTGTCGTGGCCATTGGCCTCCGATGCTGAGCGCTGAGGGAGGAGCGAAACTGGGCGACGATACATGAGAGGAAGAAGGAGGGGCTAGCCTTTTAGGACGAGTGCGGCGCAGTGAGGATGTGGATTGCTATACAGTGATATGGTACATGGGGTATCGTTATGCTTATATGACGGTGTTTATTTACTCGGAAGTGCCGGCTGCCCCGGCGGAAACCTTGCTTGACGAAATGATGTATTTT